>OZ023265.1:107261910-107456910 GCA_964006375.1 Tillus elongatus
GCAATAGTAATTTTAGTGAATTTTCTTTAAAAAAAAATTCTTCAAATATGCGTTAATTAGGCCCCCTAGAACACAAATCCGGGGTCAGTTGCAATTTTTGTATGTTATATATATATATATATATATATATATATATATATATATATATATATATATATATATATATATATATATATATATATATATATATAATGAAAAATATCATTTTATGGCATGTCATAAAATTAAATTACTCTAAAAAAATATATTTATTTGGAAATAATGGGAATGAAGATTGGAATGTTATATCAGTTAGTAAAACAATAGAGTTAGAGAATGTGAGAGGATGGATTTGGTTTGAAATATTAGTTGGATGGAGTGTTGGTGAAAATTGTAAATGGCTTTTAGAAAATGTGAAAATTGTTATGAATCTGTCAAATGAACCAGGCGAATTTATATTGAAACATTATTACAACAAAATTGTGTAATCATAGCACAAGCACAAGTATTCCACTTCTTTGTATTGACACAATGTATAATTAGTCTGCTACAATAAACAATATTATATATATATATATATATATATATATATATATATATATATATATATATATATATATATATATATATATATATATAAATATTACACCGATACCTCAAAAAATAACGGGCCGATTTTCACCAAACTTATTGAGTACCTTCCTTTTGCAAGTGTCTTGGATAAGTTCGTTAGCCTGGAAAATCGGCCCAGGTTTTCCCAAAAAAATTTCGTGTTTTCTTTCTGAAAAAATTTATATCTCCGGATATAACAAAGTAAGGGCAACCAAATATGGTACATTGTTTCTACTACATAGGCTATACCGGTAATCAGATTGATGCCTGCTTGCATTTGGTATTAAAAACATTTTAATGAAAATTCACTTCCATAACGCACTTGCTGAGTTCAGACTTTTATTAACATCTTTAAAGACCTATTTTTTGTTAATTAATCCTTGTTTTTTAAACATGTTAATCCAACACAATCATTTCTACCTCTTTACGTCATTTTGTGTTATATTTGTTGATGCAACTAAGATCCGACAGACTTATAGAATTTTTAAATAAGGTTTTGTGGAGGAAGGGTGAAGTGAAAGTTAAAATTTGTATATCGGCAAATGACAAAAAATATTTTGCCGATAAGAAAAGTGTCTGAATAAACGTCGAAGTGCCGACAGGAGAGCGGCCCTGCTGGTTATATTATTATGCTGTGGTATCCCCGGAGGTCAAGATAATATACATTTTAATTATATAGATTAATAAGGATACAAAATCTTACCTATAATCTTCTGTATTTGACTGGATGGTATGTATGCAGGCAAAGGTCTCTGATGTTGAGGTCTGCTGTTCATGTTGGGCTGTATCATATATAATGCTTGGTTAATCCTTGATTGGGCTGACGGTGGTGGGGGCGGCTGAGGCTGCTGTAGTGAAACATGATTATTCTGTTGAGGCATTTGGAATGGCATCTGTGGTACTTGTTGTTGCATTGGATGTCCGCCCATTAGATTAGGGATTTGTTGGCCTATTAATAAACACAGTGTCTTATTACTATGAGAAATATTATTAAATAAACTATAAAGCTTTTATTTATTTATTGAAAACAGAAGAGGTATACTGACGGGTCAATGCTTGAAATATATGGGCGTGTAGCCTGCAAACAAGAAAGATGGAAGCAATATAATGAGGCAATTAGGTTGGTGAGAGACAAAGGCAATTGTCAGCTGGTTGTCCAGTTGACGTAAACTTCACAGATAAAACACTGTGAGATGTTCGCCACAGTAACCATCTCGGTGCGGAACCAAGTAGAATGTTGTCACTACAGCTTTAAATAATGTCGTAACAACATACTACCTGGTTCCGCACCGAGATGGCGACCCTGTTTTACATCTCACAATGTTCTAGGAGGCTGGCTACCTTTGCCATATTACGTTATAGGTGTGTTCCCGCTGTAATTAGTATATCATACTGATGAGCTCCAATTTGAGCACAACCGGCCTACAGTTCTAATTATTGTGAGAATACATCAAACCTTACATTCACAGATAAAAGTATCGAAATATCGAATGTTGTTGATACACTCAATTCTTCAATGACAGGATTGTCTGTCCTTGTCCACGCAACATAAATGACCATATTTTAGGATGTTGTCGGCATACATGTTATAATAATAATATATTTATTTTCAAAAAATGCAGAAAACTATATATATATATATATATATATATATATATATATATATATATATATATATATATATAAGAAAAACAAGTTCACAAGCATTGAATGAGAAGAAAGTAAAGTACAAATAATATACAATAGAACAGAAATACACACTAAGCGCAAAGTTCAAAAACATGGCCAGGCTTAAAACCAATCAGCTTCCAAACATTCGGCCAAATTCAGCCATTTGGAGTTTTGAAAGTAACCAGTGTCTTATTTCAGCCTGATACATTAACCTGCCTGGTGTTCAGCCAATCTACTCGGGTTTAATTTCCTTTAAATTTCCCTATAGTTCTCAGGTGTGGGGTCGGTTAAAAGGTTCAGGTTGGTGTTAAGAGGTGAAAAACAAAAGGAAGAATTAATAAATAAAGTCTGCGGTCGAAGAAAAAATGAGGGAAAACGCGTGTCTAAAATGGCCGACAACGGCATTGAAAATGCGCATAGTGAGAGTGACAGCAACAATGTCAATATGGCGGATGATGCGGAAAACAGATATATTTCGAATTTTATGACTTTTAGTTTGGATGAACTAATGCAAAGTGCGGTGAGGGCAGCTAGATTAAATGCAGAAGAGGGTAATAGATCAATGACCCACAGTGAGGTGTGTTCACTCCTTCCTGAGTTTGGTGGCAGCATGGACGAAGATGTTACCGCGTTTTTCAATCGAGTGGAGACAGTTAAAATCGCATATCGTGTCAGCAATGAAGCCCTGACATTAGCCGTAATTTCCAAGTTAACAGGACGTGCACGTGAGCGGTTTCATTCCAGATGCGAATTTGCAGCATTGAACTGGATGAATTTGCGTAGCCGTATGTGCGACATGTACAAAAGGGGCGAGAATCGCATACACTTGTTCCAGAAATTTCTACAACGTCAGTGGAAACGAAGTGAACAATTCAACGAATATTATCACGACAAAGTGCTCTTGAGAAACAGACTAGGTGTTGGTGAATTAATTAATTACGTTATAGATGGTATCGAGGACACGAACTTGAAAATGCAGTGTAAAATGAAGTGACTACAGCTGTGAGGAGCCCGCCATTTCAAACCAGCAGGCTCAATAACCTTCCTGCTGTACATTATTCTGGAGGAGCCCAGGCGAGACCTCCAATTCCACGCAGCATTGCAACACAATCACAGAACAGAAGATGCTATGCTGGTGGCAAGTCAGGCCACCTGTATAGAAATCAGTGTTTTGTTTGCAAATCTGATGGGCACTAAGCATCCCAGTGTCCAAGACGTGTCCTTCAACATAGAGGAAGGGTAGCTGAAGAAGGCCGTCAACAAGTCCCAGCAAATGTTCTGAGGGGTAATCAGAGCAGTAATCTAATTTCAGGCATGGAAAATCAGTATGGTCTAGTTTTCAGTAACCAGGATCCAATCCTGCAGTCCACAGCAGAGGGGCAATATGGGAATGACTTCATGCCGATAGCAGAAAATTCAGAAGTTATTGGCTTCGAAGAGGGTGATACTGAAGAGAATGTTTTTGAACTGATGCCAGGTAATTGTTACCAAAATAATGTTGATTGGCTTGGTGGCAGAACTGATGAAAGACATGTAGTGTCAAATATTTCAAATTTGTCTGTCAATGTTGCTGCAACTGAAAGCAATTGTTATGTGCCTTCAATTTTACTGAACAATGCAAATTTTAATATTAAAGTTAGGTTAGGTTCAAATGTGAATTCAATTAATGTTAATTGAGTTTTAGATTCAGGGAGCCTGATCTCATTGATACGTGAATCAAAAGTGAATGTGCAGGTAAGAAAACCATATACATCAACAGGTACATATTTGTGGGAATCAATTCTTCTCATATAGAAATAACAGCGATCTATAATTGTCCTATGTTTGAAATAGGGGCTATAAAGTTTCAGAATCTACAATTGTATGTTGTACCAGATCGTACTATGACTTATATTTTGTTGGGTAGAGATTTCCTCTTTAGAAAAGACATAAGAATAATTTTTGACAGAAGCTCTGTTTGTATAGAAAAGGTTGATCCGGAAGCTGAAAACTTTGAAAAACAATTATTACTCATTGACAATGAAGAATTCTCGAGCATCACTGCCAGGATTAATGATGATCTTCCTGTAAGTAAAAAGGTAGTTATTGATAATATTTTATTTGAACATTATCGTTTAGATAGGCCTACACCTCCAGCAATAAAGTTTGAGATGCCAATCAAGCTTGAACAAAATCATGTACCATTCCATTTTAAAGCTAGATGTTTATCTCATGTAGAAAAAACTGAACTCCTTAAGATTTTAGATGATCTATTAGATAAGGGTTTCATTGGGGAAAGTGAATGCCCTTATGCTTCAGCAATAGTATTGGTAAAAAAAAGAGTCAGGGGCATTGTGACTATGTGTGGATTACAAGGAGCTAAATAAAATTGCAATTTAAGATAGATATCCAATTTCAAATATTGATGAACAGATATATATATATATATATATATATATATATATATATATATATATATATATATATATATATATATATATATATATATATATGCTTAGGGACAAAAATTGATTTAACAAATGCATTCCACCAGATCAAATTAACAGAGGGCTCTGAGAAGTACACATCTTTTACTTGTTCCTTTGGTTTATTTGAGTTCACACGAGCCCCTTATGGTTACTGTAATTCTCAGTATACTCTATGCGATTTATAAATTTATTCTTCAGGCCATTAATAAATAAAGATCGTCTGTGTATTTATATGGACGATATCTTAATTGCTTCTAGTAGTTGGGATGAACACATAGAAACTTTGAAGGAAGTTCTTCAGTTGGTTAGGGATAACTTATTAGAAATAGGGTTAGAGAAGTGTGAATTTGCGATGAATAAAATTGATTACCTTGGGTATACTATTGGTCATAATGGAATAGTTCCTAGCGAAGCAAACATAGAGGCCGTTCAGAATTTTCACATTCCTAGATGTACGAGGGATATTCAAAGTTTCTTGGCTTTAGTTAGTTTTTTCGAATGTTTATTGAAGGGTTTTCTGTAATAGCTAAGCCTTTATATGATCTCCTAAAGAAAAATGTAAAGTTCAATTTTAGTGAAGTAGAGCTTCAAGTATTTGAGACATTGAAGCGCTGTTACAATCTCCAGTACTTTCCATTTATTCACCTGTAGCTGAAACAGAGTTGCATTGTGATGCATGTATGAGAGGATTGGGTGCAGTTTTAATGCAACGTCAGTCTGACAAAAAATTTCACCCTGTTGCATATTTTAGTAAGCGCACCTTGGAAAGCAAAAGTAAGTATCATAGTTTTGAACTAATGCTTGGCCTTAATATTTGATATTATGCGTTTTCACGTATATCTGTATGGGATCAGTTTCAAAATTGTCACTAATTGCAATAGCTTAGAATTGACCATGAGTAAGAAGGACATTAATCCGTGAATTTCTTGCTGGTGCATGTTTTTACAAAATTATGAGTACTCTTTAGAACACAGGCCGGGAGTTAAAATGTCACATGTTGACACTTTGAGCAGATACAACAATGTCTTGATTCTAGAAGCTAATAGTTTTGAACAAAATCTGTCCCCAAAGCAGCTAAAAGATCCAGAGATTAAAGATATTCGTGAACATTTGGAGTCTCAAGAATTACCATTATACGAATTGAACAATGGTATAGTATACAGGAAACACAAGGGTAATTTGTTGTTCTACGTTCCTAGTTGTATGGAAAATAATGTAATCAGATTATATCACGATGAGGTTGGTCCTTTGGGTACAGAAAAGGTATATAGTTTGATATGTCAACTATATTGGTTCCCAAAGATTAAAGAAAAGATTCGGTCTTACATTTCCAATTGTTTATCCTGTTTAGCTTACTCCCCTAATACCAGTAGACCTGAGGGAGTACTGCATAGCATTCCCAAGGGTAATAAACCCTTCTTCTCCATGCATATTGATCACTATGGACCTTTACAGAAATCAAGCAGTGGCAAAAAAATCATATTTGAAGTCATAGATGGTTTTACTAAGTTCATGAGGCTGTTTGCGATAAAGGATACTTCCACTAAATTTGTCATAGACTGACTGAGTGAATATTTTCGTAGTTACTCTAAGCCTATAAGAATTATATCTGATCGTGGATAGGGTTGCCATACATCCTAGTTTTCCCGGACATGTCCTCTTTTTTAGGCTTGCGGGAAATGTCCGGGCTAGTTTTTTCGATTGTCCGGGATTGCGAAAATGCCTGTGTTCGTTTTTTTCGTTGGGCAAGGTTTTTATATTTTGTTAGTTTGGTACTCCTCTGTCTGTTGTTTATGCGATTTTTGCGAGAATACAAACGCCCGACAGCCAAGACATAGCGGCCATAAGAATACATGTAAAATTATGTATAATTATTGCCCGTGTCAAGTGGAGCGCTGTTTGCAATGCAGTGTGCCATAGACAAATTTACTTCGTCTATGCAGTGTGCTTGACATGATTGTTCTACGAGTGTGCTCATAGGTGTTGTGTGTGTTGGTTGATCGCTGGTGTGGCTGTGGTTGTCAAGTGAGTACATGCAGGGTGTACGCGTTCACATTCACATGTGTAGATATAACGGTTGGGCCATTTGAGATTTGGAATTTGAATCAGCTATAAAAAAAACTAATGAATATTTTTCAAAGTTATGAGTTTGTTAGAAAGATTGAACCTTCCCATTTAGGAATGGAAGACAACATCATTCTGCCACGGTGAGCCTTACAATACCCCATTCGATCAATCCAACTTTTCAGTACATTTTCAATTGTTTGGGCTTCTATTTCGTCAATGGTAACTTCGATTTCATGTTTCAAGTCGTCAATCGTCTCTGGATGGTTAGCGTAACACTTGTCCTTAACGGCTCCCCACAAAAAAAGGTCCAACAGTCAAATCACAGCTTCGAGATGGCCAATTGACATCACCATTCCGACTGATTATGCGATTTTTGAAAACAGTGTGCAAAAGATCGATTGTGCCGTTGGCTGTGTGGCACGTTGCGCCGTCCTGTTGAAACCAAATGTCGTCTATGTCATATTCTTCAATTTTGGGAAACAAAAAAATCTCTTAGCATGGCGCAGTAGCGATCTCCATTCACGGTAATGGCGTTTCCTTGCTCATTTTCGAAGAAAATGGTTCAATAATGCCGCCAGACCAAAATCTGGACCAGACAGTCAATCTTTGTGGATGCATTGGTTTCTCCACGATGACATATGGATTTTCTGAGCCCCAAATACGATAATTTTGCCTATTGAGGTATCCTCGGAGGTGGAAATGAGCTTCATCTGAAAAGATGATTTTTTGGTAAAAATGCTCATCTTCGATCAAGCGGTCTTCGGCCCATTGAGCAAACGGAAAACGCATCGGATGATCATGCGGCTTCAGCTCTTGCACTAATTGAACTTTGTATGCATTCATACAGAGATCTTTATGCAAAATTTTTCTCAAAGATGTGTGTGAAATATTCAATTCTTGAGAACAATGACGAGTTGATGTTGATGGTTGTTCACGCACACTCTGAGCAACAGGAGCGATGTGTTCGGTTGAGCGCACTGGACGAGGATGTACACGGGTTGTTTTATCCAACAACGATCCAGTTTCACGAACAGTTTAAGTAGAAGACTCACCACTTTGGAAATAAGTTTTTAATATTTCCCAACTTTGTTCAAGCGAAAAGCGACCCATTTCATAAATGTCAAACATAAAACTAACTTTATGTCACATCAGAAATGTCATCAAACCTTCCAACCTCAAAATAACCTATAGTTTCAATTCCGTTAGATAGCCCACCCTTTAATACACCCAACCTGACCCTGTTCTATGTGTAGTACTGTTTAGTGTCTATTGTGAATGAGTCCTAGTCTTGAGATGAGTATGAGTCCTAGTTTTGTTCTCTCTTTTTTATTAATGGAGATGTCCTAGTTTGTGCTAGTTTTTAAATGTGTTTGTCCTAGCCTTAGCTTTTTTGGTCTGGCAACCCTAATCATTGACAATGTTTTACTTCATATATGTTTGAAGAGTTCTTGCAGCATAGTGGTATTGAACACATAAAAATTGCAGTAGGCATGCCTGGAGCAAATGGTCAAATAGAGCGGATTAATAGAGATCATACACCTATGTTAGGAAAACTCAGCCCAGAAATAAATAAATACTACATAAAGTAGAATATGCCTTCAATAATATTGTTAACAGATCGACAGGGTACTCGCCAGCATTATTGTTGTTCGGTATTAGCCAAAGAGGCTTAATAGATGATTGCCTTAAGACATACTTAGAATCTGAGTTTGAAAAGAGTGGGAATTTAGAAGTTGTTAGGGAAATAGCATCCCAAAATATTGTTAAATATCAGGACATCAGGAAGAAAAGCTTTGATGCTGCACATAAATCACCCAGAAAATTCAAAATAGGTGATGATATCTAATATAGACACAACTGTAGGTATAAATAAAAAATTAATCCCAAAATTTAAAGGCCCCTATGTTGTTTCTAAAGTTCTTCAGAATGACAGGTACTTAATAAAGGATATAGAAGGCTTTCAGCAAGCAAGTACTTCAGATGAAGGCATCTAGAGTCCTCAAAATTAAGATTGTGGCATGAGAACGAGGCTCAGAAGGGAGACTTTTAAGAAATACAGATATTAGACAAAAAAAAAAAATTAAAAGAAAACTGATGTTTTTTATATACCTATATTAAGTCTGCACAGAATGTTGTATGTTTAGTATTAAGTTTCTTCCAAATGTTGTCTTAGTTTATATAATTGTTGTTTAAGTTTCAAATTACTGGTCGTGGGCACCCAGTTGTCAAAATAGGCCGAGTTGTAGTAAAAAATTAAAATATAGAAAATAAATTTTAAATTTAGCCGCACTTGTCAACAGGGTTTCTATTTCGGGCTTGTTGGTGGAGGTTCAGGTATCTCTCCATGCACGCGAGAAAGAGAGGCATTCGCGGTTTTGTTTCATTAGGAAAATGGTCAATCGGACAAGTTGGGTGCTTCAAATTAATCGGACAAGCTGGGTGCTTCAGATAGAGTTATTGGTTTGTTAAACATAAGTATATAAGTTTGGATTTTATTTCATGTAACTAGTGCTTGTTTGGTGTATTAAATAACTGATTGTAGTTTTGAAAGTAACCAGTGTCTTATTTCCGCCTGATACCTTAACCTGCCTGGTATTCAGCCAATCTACTCGTGTTTAATTTCCTTTAAATTTCCCTATTATATATATATATATATATATATATATATATATATATATATATATATATATATATATATATATATATATATATATATATATATATATATATATATATATATATATATATATATATATATATATATATATATATAAATTGAAACTGACCCCAGATATGGGTTCTAGGGGCCCTAGTTTGCGCTCATTTTTAAAAAAATTTGGAAAGTCTCACCATCGATACCTCTATTAGTTAAATTTTTTTATATATAAAAATTCACTAAAACCTGAAATTTATAACTTAGCAACTCAGCCCAACAATAATTAATTGTAGTTGTCACAGCTACAATGGTGACTAAGGGAATACATTTACACTGACCTGGAATAACTGGTCTTGCCAGCTGTTGCGGTGGCTTCTGTTGCAGTTGCTGCTCCGGTTTCTGTTGTAGTTGGTTGATTTGGGATTGAGGTTGTGGTGATACTCCTTTTGGCTCTTCAGTTATTTTTGTTTTCCCCTTGGCTCCTCCTTTAGCTCTACTTTTAGCATTGGGATTGGGTGCCCTGGGAGGGCGAGGTTGCTTTGGTGGTCTGGGTTTTCTCGGACTAGGAGTCTTTTTGGGCGCTCGTTTAGGTGTGGCGTTATTAGATTGACTGAAGACAACAAATGAATGTAACTAAGCATAATTCAGTACTACTAGTAAATCAGGAAAATTAATGATAACGAAATGATGTTCCATTTTTTTTATTATAGAAAAGAATATATCATTCTAAATAGATACATTCCACCCAACTAGATTTTGTATAAAGCTTTTAAATATGCAAAATATTTACAATCATCTCAAATTTAATTTAATGGCATGTGAGGGCGTGCGGTTCATGGAAACACTGCTTCCCCTAAATATTTCTAGTAAAATTGTATTTTTCCTTTTAAATTATATTTTTTCTTTTATTAACCCTCTAATGCATTCCTTCGCATCAAGGCGGTAGCATCTACTGTTTAACTGAAACATTCATTTGAAGTTAGCATTTCGCCAAGAACACGCCTAAAATTGTCTCACAAGCGATGTTTGTTTTCAAAACTGCTAAAAAATATTTGTAAACCTCGTATCAAACAGATATATTTATTGATAAGTAGATCATACCCCGGGGGGTCAAGGAGTCATGGGCCAAAGGACTCCAGGGGCCAATCTGAGGAAGTGGAAACAACAACATAATCGTTAACACACGCGGCACTGGTCTGGTGGCCTAAGGTGACACAACCCAGTGCCAAAAAAAAAAAAAAAAGATCATACCCCACATTTTGTTTTTATGCTGGATGTTACAATAAAAAAATGACAGCCTACCTTTCAAATGATACCAAACTCAACCTAAGTTGCAATTAAAAAAAATTAAGATGGTGCTGACTGACTAAAACGTGATTGACAAAACAAATGAGTATCATGTCAAAAATGCCATGTCAACCCAAACCAAAGTGGATTTCAAATTTTTTACTCTTGCGACTCAGCTGGATTTTCATGCTTTCAATGCATATTTGGTATAATTCCAGAAGGTGATCCAGGCCAAGGAACATTGTCTAACATTGTCGTTTGTCTATCAAAACATTTCAAATTTTGTAAATCATATTGTCTATTGTGACAATTTTTAAATCTCCATTGGCCTGCTTGCATGCCTTTGAAGTTGTGGCATCTATTCCTTGGGTACTGTAAGCGCAAATAAAAGAAAACATGGTTATTACGAAGAATATGTTGGCATTTGATGTCGATATATCATCCGTTTTGTGACATAACACCAAAACTGTGCGACTCCTGTCCACCTATGTTGCCACAAATCAATTTGCATCAAGAGACACCAACGCTCAGCCCCAGAAAGCAACTCGATGGGATAAAAAGAAAAGAAGCATTATGAAATCGATTGCACACATGCCATTAAAGAATATAATCGGCACATGGGAGGTATTGATTTGATGGACGGACTCCTCGGGCGGTATCATATTCGCATAATAATAATAATGCGATATTTGTTTCATACAATATGTATACATTACCTATAATGGCTGTGAAACTTGTCAGAACAGTAGGTTAGGTTAGGTTAGGTTAGATTGTGAGTGGTCCATATCGGTCCCTCCACCGCGACCATAAGGTCTATTGTGGCTCACGCCTAATGTCTATATTTCGCCCAACAAATCCAGCCTCCTACAGAGGTCGATAACCTTTGCGGGCGAAAGTTGATCCAGATCCTCTGGAGCAAGCTTTACCTTGCCAAAGAGCAGGTGTCTAGTCCTATCCGCTGCCGGACAGGAACACAGCACGTGCTCTGCTGTTTCGTCATTCTCCATACACAGCCGGCACTCGGTCTCCTGACCGATCCCAATACGGTGCATGTGATGCCGCAAGCGACAGTGTCCTGTATACAGGCCGACTAGAGTACTCAGTTGTTGTCTGTTCAACTCTAGAAGTTTCTTAGCCCTTGACTCAGACAGGCCATTTATGAAGGCCTTAGAGTGAGCTAATCCTGGAAGATTTTGCCAATATTTAATTGTCCTTCTATCTGGTCCAGGTCTTTAAGGTGCGTTTTGCTGTGCAAGATGTTATTCCCAGCACCGGTCAGAACAGTAACAAATGAACAAACAAAAAATACATAAATTCAAATAAAATAAAATAAAACAATGGACTAAAGACTCGAAAATTGTCTAACCTCATTTTTTACAATAGATGTGGTAATTAGTGATGGTAGATATTTCACGAACTGTGATTTAATCACAGATATCAGAAAATCACAGGTAGTGACTGTTGTCACAGTCGATGAAAAACTGGGAAATCGTGATCACAACATTCCATTTGCTTCAGGCTGCGACGTGATCTGTGTTTGTGCCTGCAATACACGTTTGCACATTCTGTCTGTGTAGTGTAGGTTACCCTAAAACTATGATTATGATTAAGTCTTGATAAAGATTTTTTTCTTTTAGCATAAAAGTTTCGTATGGTGCCAGTCTACTTTTTAAATTTTACAAATATCGAATTAAAATTTCAAACTTTTTCTATTTACTTACTCATTTGGTTTCACAAAAATCGTTTTAACTGATGGCGAAAACATTTTTGTCTCAAAATATATTTTACTTTCACATTCTGTGGTTCTGTTAGGTTAAAACTATTAATTAGGGTAGACACTACTTATTTTGCTCTTAGATCTCCAATATCTAGACTGTACAAACAATAAAGTAACATGAACAGGACAAATACGTTTTGTGATTATGTTTTAGGTATCTGTCACTATTATGCCTGATATGTGATTGATATGTGCATTTCTGTTCTGTGATGATTTCACAGCTGTTATAAACTGTGATCACATCACTTTTTTAGTCACTGATATTAAAAAGTCGCAGTGACGATTCACACTGATATCATAAAATAACGATATTGCCCATCACTAGTGGTAATGGTGAATTCATATTTATTGTACATTCATCCTAATAATAACAAGGTGGAACTTCCAATTTTCCGAACGGTAGTAGCAGAAGCGCTGTGTATGTTTGGAATTGCTACACCGAAAAGAAGTGTTGGCCGTCCAACTTCTTCACAAAGGAGATCTCCAAAATTATGTTAAAATATACTTGCGAGCAGAAGACACCTGCTATAAGCAGGTGAGTCACTAGTGCCTCTTTCGGGATCAATCAAGTAAAAAGCAGTGCAAATACCCAAAATGTACCTCTGAAACAAAAGCAGTTTGCGTAAAATTCAATTTGAGTTTGTGCAATTCACACGTAAAAACCTGCTTCTATGTTTTTCACAATAAGTTAAATCATAATAATTATTATCTGTAAATCCCTTTATTTGTAAGTTTTACTTTGATATTTTATTTCACCTTTTGTCCGGAATAAATGTATATTGTATCAAATAAACGAGATACTAAAATTAATTTCTAACATCAGATTTGTGTTTCTCATCCCAAAATTACCCCAACCTGAACTTATGGGCTCATAAAAAATTAATGCTTAGAGGGTGAAGTTTGAATTTAGTTGTAGGTAGATATTTGGAATATTTATTTCGTTTGGCTATGTCGCAAATGCCAGATAGACATGGCGACACTGCATATCAGGGGTGGGCATCGCTGTTTCCTACTGTCTACTGTCTATACCACTGCAGCCCTGCGAAGGTTGTTGCTTGATCTGTGCGGTTTAAAATCTGCTTCTGCGATAAGGTGGCCCTTTTTATATATATATATATATATATATATATATATATATATATATATATATATATATATATATATAATGCTAAATATAGTAATAAAAAATGTATGAATCTCGATCCGCCACCTAAAAGCAGTCTCCTGATAGATTACTTTACGAAATAAATACCAGCATAAGCACGTCTGATAGATAATAAAAGAATACAGATATTTCCGCCAAACGAAATAAGTTAATTTTGGTCTCGTTGAACCTCACCAAATTGTTAGGGACCGACTACCTGCAGAAGAATATAAATATAGTTGCTGATATAAGATATTTAGAATTATTCATCCTCTGATGACACTAGCTTGGTTAGTGAAACGATCATCAGTTTTTTTTTAATGTGCTGTGGCTGACTTCCCTGACAAAATTTGTCCTACAAATTCCTTGACTTTTCCCAGTTTTCCAGACAAATGGGAACCCTGTTAAAACGCTTTCCCAAAGTCCCCAATTTTTGTCAGGGTTTGATTTGGGCCTCTTTTTCAAACTGTTCATTAATCATCTCAGCACTATGATCAGCATGCCACACCATTTATATGCGGATGACACGAATATCTTCTTGTCAATTCAATCAAACCCTGACTCAGATTTGTTACAAAAAGCCCAGACAAGATCGCAGAATGGTACCTCACCAATGGATAGCTTAGTGCTAAAAAAAAAGCTGGGTAATGACCTTTTCAAATAGAAAGTTTCCACTTCTCATCCCTATAAGATTCGTAAATCAGTCTCTTGAAAAAGTGTCTAGAATTACTGACTTAGGTATAACCTTTGACAGTACCCTGTCCTTCTACCATCACATTACCAATGTTGTTCCTTCAGCAATGAGTTGACTTTAAATGCGGGACTCCAGATTCTTTAGACATACCCATACAATCTGTACACTCTACAATGCATTTGTGCTACCTAAATTAGAATATGCCCTTATATGGTTATTATGAGTTGATGCTCAAATGGCACCAGGGTAGATTCCTCAAATACATAAGCTTTTGTGAGTGGAAGCTACCCTGAACAAGGATATCCCCAGGATATTTTGTTGTCTGATTTCAGTATGAGTTTACTAGCTGAGCGAATATTTCTTTTTATAAATTAATTCATGGCTAGATCAGTTACAAGAGTTAACATTTTTGATGTCCAATCTCCTGGTCCTAGTTTACGAACCTATCCCATATTCCACCTGCCTATTCTTAGAACAGGTGTTCTAATAAGACATCTTTGTACGCAAGTATGGAAGAGTGCAACAGACTCTCTGTTGACATCCTCATGCCTGGTAACATAAGGACTTTTATAGCTGCTGTTTACAATGATCTAGAATGTGGCTCTATATCATGATCTTCTAAATAATTAAATAAATAAATATTACGAGGACATCAAAGAAGAATTTTTAAAACTGGAAAGGTGCATTGGTTTAATTTACAAGTAGTAGGATAGGTATGTTCTGACAATAACGTTTGTCATTTTCCATGGTTAGTACATGACTTCACTGGAAATTATGCCAACGAAACTTATTTATTGACGACAATGTTATTTTAAATCAAATTTCTGAGAAATCTGGCCACTATGAACCATTGCGTCCCCTATTTGAGAACCCACTGTACGCCCCTGATGCCATTAAAACTTCCAAAGAGAAACATAATTACATCATATAATAAACAATATGGAAAATCATTACTCACGGAAACACTCCAGATTTTTGTAATTCCTTATACCTTGCAACACTGACTAAGCTACCATCAGCTAATGCAAGAGATTCTTGGTGGTCTTTTTCCATCTGAAAATAAATTACAGGAAAATGTAATTTTTATAAACTAAAAGTGTAAATAAATGTAGTACAATGTAAAAAAAAAATAGTGTGCACACATTGGTATAACTATGACACAAATGGGTCACAACCCTGCTTGTACACTACCTGTCATATAAACTGCAACATCAAGTAAATATGAATATCTTTCATTGATATCCGATATAAATCAGAAAAATTAATGAAACTAAATATATGCGAAAAAACTACTTGTGAGTTGTATCTCCATGCAAATTTTGACATGCTTCAACCCTTCCAGGCATGCTGCAAATGGCTATCAATGTCTTCCCATGACATGTCACGTTACACATCCAGCCTCATTACGTTTTTCTTATTGCAATAGAATCAACCTTCTATATATCCTAACTCATATGTGTGGTAGGTGATAAGTTAATAGGACATAGAAGAATACTTACATCAACTTGTAAGAAGCCTCTATCTAGTAACTGCTGTAAGTGGGCCAGCATTATCTTGTTATGGAAGTGGTTTTTATTTTTGATGAAGGTAAAGCAATGAAACAGGCTAAAGAACATTATGAAGTGGGACTATAATCCAGTTTGAATTAAAAAAAAACATGTATGACCTACTGCAAGTTCAGGTTCTATGAAAAGTTGAACTTGATACCTTTTGCCATGTCTTCAGCGGTCTCTTTAAATTATTCCTCTTCAAGTACCATTGGGCTTGTTCTTGGCACCATTCTAAACATAACAGCCTATACATATTGGTCAATGGCAAAATAAGCTGAGGGCAGTATGACTGCATCACTTAATTCCCAATTCTATGGTAAATTGACCTTAGGATTAGCTGGTGAAGTACCCTGTGGGTCCGGCGAGAAAATACTATCTAAAGAGATGACAAACTGTAGCAAACGCTAGCGGATGCGAGGTTTAGATGGTCTTAGAGAGATTGAAATCTCTAAAGATGTGAAAAACCAGAGATTCGAGCCTCCACTGTGAGCTCCGAAACAGGCAAGCGACTTCGTACACATGTCAGTACACATCAACAGCATACAGAAAAGCCCCTGGATGATCCTATCAAACCAATATTTAGTGTGGTAGCTGATGGAGGCCAGAGTGGGTATCGTCCACCATAAGCATCCCACCTTCACAATGGATAATGAACAACTGGGACTGCTGGCATACATCCCGGATGATGTTGGTACCTGACTGGACCGTCGTGCAGATGGCAGTACACATCAACAGCAAACAGAAAAGCGCCTGGACGATCCTACTAAACCAATATTTAGTCTGGCAGCTGGTGGAGGCCAGAGTGGGTATCATCCACCTTAAGAATCCCACCTTCACACCAGATAATGCTGCTGGCATACATCCCGGACGATGTTGGTATCCAACTTGCCCGACTCAGAAAAATGAAGACTGCTTCGACATTAACAGCCATATCCGCTTGTTGTCCATCGTGAGCAATCATGGCAGCCATTGGGCCGACACGTTTCTCATATTTAACTTATGTAATAGATTGATTGCCTTTCCATACGACACGCCTACCGACTCTGCTACTTCGCAAACTTTAGTTCAGTGATCAGCGAGCATGATGTCCTGGACCTCTTCCCTGTTCCTCTTTAACAACAGATACACAGACAAGTTTCGATTCGTTGAACCAATATCTCACGGTTGTCATAGAAGGTGAAGGGTCCCCATAGACAGCATCCCACTTCACTTTTATTTCTTCACATATTTTCCCATCCAAAAATACAAAGCGAATTACGGATCGATATTGCACTCTTTCCATTTTATCGAGATACATGAAACACATGTAATACAACCAGCTGCCAAATAAAAAGTAATCAATGAATCAATCTGAAATCTAGTACGATGTTTGACAGATGACAGTACCGACAACTTCCCTCAGCAAAACCACCTGTCTTTAAACATCAGTACTTATTGATCGACACGTGTAGCTTATTTTAATTAATTTTCAAGAGTATCTTAGGTTACTAAGTTTTTTCAACTTGACACGAATTTTTCTTTAATTTTCCACTATTTTAGAACAAATAACATTATGATATATGACAGTCCACCTTTCAAATGTTACCAAACTATACCTAAGTTGCAATTAAAAAAATTAAGATGGCGCTGACTGACTAAAACGTGATGCACAAAACAAATTAGTATCATGCCAAAAATGCCATGTCAACCCAACCAAATGTCATATGGAAATGTCAAACAGTTTTGACAAAATTCCTTTACTTGGTACAATACTTTTTATGCACCCTGTATATTTAATAATTAAAAGCCATCACAATGTTTTATCAGTCTCTCAATGTTAAATAAATATAATAAAAATAAAATCAATTTTAAAAAACAAAGCAAGCTTAAAGAAAAAAAAAATGACAAAAGAGACCAATTTTTAAAGTACTTACAATGTCTTCAGATAGTTCTGGTTTTGAATATTCAACAGAGGAAGAGACCTTAGGTGAATATTCAACTGAGGAGGAGACCTTAGGTGAATTGTGGTGTTGAATTTGTCTTCCTGCAGCATTCGTCTGTAAGAAAATTATTTTCAGTTGCAATAAAATTGTTTTGCACAGCTGAATATAGTACTTATTTATGCACAATGCCAGGGAAATAACATTAAGGGTGATGAACCACTGCACATTTGGATTTTTAAAGATTGGACAACAAAATAAAACTTTGTTGTAACAGCGTACCTGTAAAAGCATTAAACAAGCCTATGTAGTATATAAACGAGGATGTAACATGTTACATGTCTTGACACTCGCCCATTTTTATATTAATAATTATTCTTATATTATAATTGATGTCAAGGAAATTTGCCAACATAAATCGATGTCAGCACTTTTGTCCACAGACTTATGTTTATTCCATATCAGAACTACATTCATGAGAAATTATAAAGCCTTGACGGTTGGCTATAGCGTGTGCCTGTTGATAACAAAGCCTATATAAACATCAGAAACTCATTAATATTCCTCTTTTGCATCACTGTGTTAATCAATAATAAGACAATGCACAGCTAAGAAGTTGTGTTTGTTTTGTTCAGGTATGTCATTTTTAAATATTCACACTTGCAATTTTTTTATATCTGCAAAATATTTAGCCTTACTTTAGTTACAAATTGGACATGTAATATCTGTTTGTGCAAGTTAAAAAAAATGTTTTTATTGCTAATATAATTATATTTGTATGATGCAATTGCATTAATATAATTTTATTTCCGTGGCCATGGGGGAAAGTGGATTCAGACTTTCTAATACGGATTCGGGGCATGACGGTTCGAGACTCACCGGCGGCGGATAATTTTTCAAATAACTGTTTAGATGAGCAAAAAGGATCAGCAATAGCCTAAGTGCCAGTAAGCATCTTACCTTTACCTTTTTTAATATAATTTTATTGCTTGTTATCCTGTGGCTGTCTCTGCTCAATAATGATCATTTCACTTTAATTGTTCACTTAACAACAGATTAAACTTTGTTTTCTCGTGAGGAGACGTACGCAGTGGTATCAAGCAAGTTATCAGTAAGAAGCAGTATTCTAAGTACTCTGAACATTTTCAGATATCCCGTTTTCACAGTTTTTCGCCGTTTTTACGTTTTTGGTGATGGTTTCCACCTTGGATCCTGTTTTTATGTTACGCGGCATCCTCGTTAAATGGAGCCTGCGCCTTCATACTTCACCTACATCATTAACCTATATATAGAAGATCTTCAGCAGCTTTGAATGACCGTCAATATTGTAATAGAAGCCTTAGACGTGCTAGAAGATCTCAAACAATATCTACTGCAATCACATGTTAAGTAACTTCGTTTAATCTGTATAATTTATCGTTAATTTGGCTTTAAAATTAACAATTTTCACTTTCTTTTAAAAACTGCCACAAGATGTCTTTGGGTCTTCATGGTTAAACATTCTTAATGGTTTTAATAATAATTATAATATTATATATATATATATATATATATATATATATATATATATATATATATATATATATATATATATATATATATATATATATATATATATATATATATATACTGAATTTCCCTTTTTAATTGTCTTCCTCGATAGCATATTGGAAAATAACGGCAAAACACACGCCTTGATTTTATTTTGTGAGTAATTATTTTCTCTGCTTTGCCTGCCAAGTGTTTTAAGTTTCGAAATACTGCAAATTCTTACGATACTTTCGAAACACACACTTTTCATTTCAAGGAGTAGAATGGGTTATTGGCAGAAAGCTAAAAACAAATGTATTTAGGTACTACTTAATACTTTCTTACTATGACACAGCAAGGGAGGAGTCATTTGAAAATGTTAAATAGATCATAGGTTTGAAATAAATAAATGGCATGCCCAAGTATCTGGACGTCACTTAATTCCAAGAACTTAGTGCACCCACCACATTCAAACACATCAGCAGGTTTAAAAATCTACTAACTTCAATTAGTTGTTATTTCCGTAATTTAACTGTAACTAATTTGACAAACATTACACAATTTATCTCTGAATCTCTTGATTCTAATGCTGATGTTATATATACTGATTTTTCAAGAGCCTTTGTTCATGTTTTATATACTGATTTTTCAAGAGCCTTCAAAGTTTGAACAGTCATTGTCTTCACCTTGCTTGATAAACTTAACTAAACCCCATTTGTCTGATTATATATTGGCTATTGAATATTTGGGTTATTCATCCTTTAAATATGTAACAACTCTGGTGTTTCACAGGGTTACAATCTTGGTCCCTTGTTGTTCAACATCTTTACTAACGATATCTATAATGAATTTTCTCTTTGGGACACTACTGCATGCAGAAGACTTGAAACTTTCCACTAGAGTGTCGTCCACCTGTGATCAGGTAAATCTGCAGGATAATATATGTAGGCTGGAGCAATGGTGTCATAAAAATGTAATTCTTTCTTTCTCAAGGGGGTTGCAGAACGATCGATTAGACTACAGGATGGATAATAAACTACTGAGTTAGCACTGTTAAGGATATAGGTGTCATTTTTGATAAAAAGTTTTCATTCAATGAGCATTATCTTATATCTTGAGTGTGTTATCAAATCTGAGGCAGCTGAGCTTTACACTGAGAACCTGAGTTCCATTTTATGCAGGTGTTTCTTGACAGCCATGTGTCCCGCCAAGAGTACTATTATGTTCCTGAGCTGTCCTCCGCTAAAATTTAGCAGCTCCACAGCTCTCTTTGGACTGGGGTCCCAATTAATGACTTCCCATGTCTGAGCCCTGGACAGTCTGCCCAGTAACGCCTTGTGCTGGTCCCTGACACAAGAGTTGATGGTTCTCCTGGCCGTGCCTTTCGATATGCCCAGGACCTGTTCTGGTCCCATAAATTTCTGCTAACCCTCCTTTCGCGAGACTGTCAGCTTTTCATTGCTACTTAGGGCCTTAAGGGCTGCCTGTGGCTATGAGAAGCCGCTTGTTGGTGTAGCCCCTCCTCTTGTTCTCACGCACGCAGTGCAATATTGCATACATTTCGGGCTGAAAGACCGTTGTATGACCCCCGAGGGAAATACTGTGACTTACCTTAGGTCCTTCCGAATAGACGCCTGCTCCCGTTTCCCGCCGGATCCACCCGTGAACCAGACGAGCGTGTCCTGCGGTAGACCCCCCCCCCCCAAAGACCCGCGGTCGGAGCTTACCACTGTCAACTTATTTTCCCTACAGATTCCTGGGCTCGCGAAGTCTGACCTCATTTCAAGCATGGGTTCCTTCATGATCTCCTGAACCTTGCAGTGACCAATGCAGCCTAGGTTGGCCTTCAATATATCATTGCAGGCTAGTCTGTATAGTCCTATCCCAGTCTCTCCCATGATAACTAAGTGTAGGGGGGCAGATCCAGCAACACCTCCATGGTGGCTGTTGGGGTTGAGGTTATGGCCCATGTGATGCTGAGGCAAGCCATTCTTTGGATCTTGCCCAGTTTTTGTTTGGCACTGGATTGTGCCAGCTTAGGCCACCAGTGCCACATATGTTAACGATGGTCTGACCACCCTTGTGTACAGTCAGTGGGCCATACTAGGTCTCAGTCCCTAAGTTTTTCCATATAGCCGCCTAGTGATGGCTAGGGTCATAATTGCCTTGCACAGTATTTTTTCAACATTGCCATTCCAGGTTAGCTTAAGAGTCCAATACGACCTCAAGATATTTTACCTCCCTGGCCATTGGGATGTTTCTACCATAGAGAGAGAGAGAGAGCTCTGTGGCCCTCCCACTTCCTCCTCCTTGTAAATAGTATGACCTTGGCTAACCATCCACCACTTTCTGTGCTGTTACACTGACTGTGTAACCTTTTGTCAGACTATGATGACAATGTCGTCCGCATAGCCCTGTACCTCGTACCCCCCTCCCGAGAGCCTCCTTAGCAGGCCATCCATGACTAGGCACCAGAGCAGGGGAGACAAAACGCTCCCCTGCGGGCACACTGCCAGCAGAGTCGCCCCCGTGAGTGAGGTAAACACCGCCCTGTCCGAGCATGGAACCGATCCACCTGCAACAGATCTCCTCGATTCCCCGCTCCCCGACAGCTGCCAGTACCTATCGAAATGAGGTGTTGCTGAAGGCCCCCTCTTTGTCTACAAAGACCCCAGTGCCACCTCACTGTTCTCCAGCATATTCTCCAGTTTCAGCACCAGTTGGTGCAGTGCTGTTTCTGTTGAGACTCCTGTTCTGTATGCGTATTGTCTGCAGTGTAGCGGATATGCTTCCGGTACACTGTTCCTAATGCGCCGGTCGAGCAGTATTTCCATTGTTTTTAGCAAGTGGGACATGAGACTTATTGGCCTCAGGGACTTTGCCTGGTCTGTTGGACGCCCTGTTTTAGGAATGAATACAACCCTGGCCAATCTCCATGCCCTCGGAATATACCCCAGAGCCAGACTGGGCCTCATAATGAGGTTAAGCGCCGGCACCAGTATGACTATACCCTGTTGGAGCATGATGGGCATTATTCCATCAAATCCCGAGTGTTTGAAAGGCTTTAAGCTGTTAATGGCCCATCTGATTTTGCTCTAAGTAACCACCTCTTTAGCGACTGTCCAGTCTACTCTAGAGGCCCGCCTGTACGGCGCCTCTATTTCTGAGTGTTCCCAGTCCGAAAGGAATGGTTTATTATGTTGCAGCTGGTGAAGCGTGTCTAGTAGAACTTCCATAGTTTCCTCCCAGCCTTGTAAAGCCTCCCGTGGATGTTTTAAGGGAGCCTATGTTGGTCTAAGTGCCCTTGGAGAGGATTTTGTGTAGTCGGATGTGTTCTCCACTTCCTCGCAGAGCCTCCTCCAAGACTCCTACCTGGCGTCCCTCAGTCTTTTCTTATAGCTCGTTAGGGCATGTCTATATTCATCCCATGCTCCTGACCTTTTGGCTGCATGGAACAGCTTACGAGCCTGCGTCCTCCTTTGCCTTAGGACCTCGTTCCACCACAGGACATTCCTGCCGGACGCCCTCATTTTTAAGGGGCAGTTGGCATTATAGGCGAAGGTGATTGTGTCTCGCACCTGGGCTGCCGCGATCTCGTGGTCTATCGAATTGTCTATGGTACTCTTAACCCCCGCAGTTCTGCTGCTAGGTCTGCCCTGTAGGCTTCCCAGACCCCCTTGCGAGGGTCCCGGTCCCATACTGTTTGTCTTGCGACTTTGGCAATTTGTAACCGGATGTATCTGTGGTCTGAGCTACTCACTTCCACAGACACAGCCCAGTTATTAACAAAGTCACCGTTCATCCCCTACCCCCTGAATTGATTCTACCCATAAACAATCCGAACCGTTTGTTTGTCGGGTGCTAACTGTATACCAAATTTGAAGACTAGATCTCAGTTCGGTCTAAAGCCATCATGGTTACTGACAGGCAGACATACAGACCAACAGACAAAAAAAAACTTTTTGTTCCCAAATCATGTTTTCTATGTTTTGACAGTTTTTACGACGTTTAAGTGATTTTTTATTTTTATTTCTCTCACAGATACCATACTTCCATATGTATTGACGACGTGGAAGTAATACATGATGGTCATTTGGGCAGCTTCACAAAAAAACAAAACTACAGCGACTGCAAAGCACACATACATAAAAATTTTCACAGAGACCTAAAGAACTAAATCTTTTTCAGAGATCAGAACTACCTACATTTTAGACATTTTTAGAGGGGTAAGGCAATTTTTCCGACCTGTGCTTGAACTAATTATTTAATATGACTTTTGAAACTAAATTCTTACCTTAATACTATTAAAACTGAATCAATCTTGTGTACAAATATCATAACTACTTTAAAAAAATACCTTCAACTGTTGAAGCTGCTGTTGCAAATGTTGCTGTTGTCTTTGTTGCAACTGTTGCTGGGCATGCTGTGACAACACAGACTGTTGTTGTGGTTGAACTTGAGGCTGCTGCTGCTGAATCTGAGGCTGCTGAATCTGAGGCTGCTGCTGCTGAATCTGAGTTTGCTGTTGTTGAATCTGAGGTTGCTGTGTTTGCTGAAGCTGAGGTTGCTGAAGCTGAGGTTGCTGTGTTTGCTGAACCTGCAGCTGCTGTGTTTGCTGAACCTGCGGCGGCTGTGTTTGCTGAATCTGAGATTGTTGCTGAGTCAAATGTTGTGGCTGTGTAAACTGCTGTACCGTCTGCTGTGATTGCGGCTGTTGTAATTGTTGATATTGTAGCTGCTGTTGTTGCTGCTGCTGCAACTGCTGCTGTTGTTGCTGCTGCAACTGCTGCTGCTGTAACTGTTGTTGCTGTTGCAACTGCTGTAGGCTAAGTTGCTGCTGTTGTGATTGTGGCTGTACTATCGTTTTTGTAACTCTTACATTCGGTGGCAGATTTTTCAACTGAGGATGAATCTGCTGTGGTCTGGCTTGTTGAACTTGATTAATAGTGTTCTGGTGAATAGGTTGTCTTGACTAAAATTAAAATTAATAGAATTACGATTATTGTTAAACAGCAGCCAAATTTACAAAATATACATGATTCAAGATTTGAAGCAACATAAAAGAATAAAAATTTCCATATAACTTAAACTTATCAAAGCCTTTCCTACTCCAAAATTCTTATTTATCTCACACTCTCGGAAAGGCTTGAAAATTGCAACCCTTAATGAGTTTTTCATTGTACATTTTTGTGGAGTTTTAAAATGGCAATTTGAAAAACGGCCTTTTACAGCCTGACTCACTCTGGACCATTTTAGTCTCTTGCATTTTTTTTTTGTGAAATGTACCGTTTGGAGCAAAGTAATAGCATATGTCACTGTCACTATTTGTGTAGAGTTATACAATTTAAAGACGGTATAAATTGTATACGACACTACCCGTGTCAATTGGCTTTAGAGATACACAGTGGATATGCATGCAAGGATTATCAGCTAAAATTTTTGATAAGGAATTACTAAAAAAAAATAATTCATGTTGCAAAGACAAGAATGAAAACTAATTTGACACTGACATTTGTTATTACTTTGTTCATTCCATGACACATATTTCATTTATTCGCTCCAAAATGGTACATTTTCTGAAAAAATGCAAGAGACTTAAATGGTTCGGCCTGGCTCTAAAAGGGCATTTTTTTAAATTGTCATTTTAAAACTCCACAAAAATGTACAATGAAAAACTCATTTAATATATATATATATATATATATATATATATATATATATATATATATATATATATATATATATATATATATATATATATATATATATATATATATATATATATATATATATATATATAGTGTGGAAATGAAGCACCGGATACATTTGTAATCTTCGAAAAGAATGATTTTCTGGAAAAAATCTCGAAAGGGTATCATGAGTTTACTAATTTGATGTTATAATACGTTATTTTCTTCTTGTTAAGTCATTTGTTTTTCAAGTTAAGACGTCATCGATATTATTTTTTTAAATGGCAACCTATTTTTTATTACTGATTTTGATAGGACTCTTTATTTTCCTTTGAACAGGTCTATAATATGATCGTCAATAACTCCCGTCCATACATTAACCCTTTGAGGATGCTGTGTGTGAACTTCCCGCATCCAATGAGGATTTTCTCTAGCCCAATATATCTATAATTCTGTCTAATGAAGGCTCCATTTAAACAGAATGTTGCTCCATCTGAAAATAGATGCTGGGAAAACATTGGATCTTGAGACATAATTCCCTCATCTTTTCACAGAACACTTGTCTAGGATCACAGTCATCTTCTGCCAACTCATGAACTAATTTTACCTTATATGGGTGAAATTTTTAAAACCAACGTGTGACTTATGTCATGATAATCTGAGTACATACTACTCCCCAGAGATCTTAACCCCCTCCAGGTTCATTTGGACACCTGACACCGCTTAACCTACGGCAGTATCATTTGGAACCCTGCTCCCGGGTAACAACCAAGTGAGGTCAATTGTCCATAATGTAGGACTCAAAATCCAGGTGTATATCACTGCCAGAGATATCCACCTCCCTCCAAACACTTTTGCAAAAACAATGTTGTTTAGATTTCTTACTGAAAAAAAGAAGATAAGTAGAGTGTAAAATTGTTTGCAAGCAAGCTAACAACTTTAATGTTACCACTGCAAGCGTCTGCTCAGGACATTTCACTGATACTTACTATATCAGAAAACTCAAAGAATTGCTGAGTTACTCGTAACAAAAATAGCTGTCAACTTAAATTTCAGACACATAATTATGATGGCCAATGCTGAGGGTGTCCCATCTCAATGATTTGTATGATTTCGAATCAAATTATTCATTAAGAAGACATGAATATATCACGAAAAGAGTGCTGAACTTGATAAAATATTGATCAGAACAATGAGTAAGTATACATATGATGCACAATAAGCCAAAGGTTGCAGTGCTATCAGGGTGGTAAAGCTGCGGACGAGCACTGAGGGAGAGAAAAAACTATACAAATGTCAAAGTGGGTGCAAAATGTTAGTCATGGATAGATAATTTAAGGCAAAGTTTTCTATCTGGATTTTGTTTCGATATGTGGGTGTAACATGAGTGAAATTACAACATTCCACCTCAGCACCAATATTTTTTTTTACATACAGTACTAAATTTAATAACTTCATTTGCATTTCCATTATTTTTAATTTATTATTATTATCACACACATAATCACAAAGCTCAAACTATAATTAAACATAATTGGTATTAGGGACACCCAAATTTAAAAATAAGGGAAGACATTTGGAGCACATTAACAGTCATAGTCTGATTTTAGCATTATGTTATAACAGTATTTTACCACTAAAAATACTCTAGCAGGCTGCACCCATAAATTAATAAAATGTAATTAAAGAACAGTTTTGCAATCTTTAGGAGGAAGACGAAACATCAAACTCCATTAAAACTTCGTAATATGATGCCATGTGTATATGCAAATATAGGTAGCAGGTGTATCATACCTTTCTGGTTATGGTATCATAGGTTAAGTGTTTTAGCAGCATTCTGGCATTGCATATCTTGAAATGCACTCACCTTAGAATTCTAAAAGCAAAATTGTGCTCCAATGAAAGTTCTCAATCACTGACCCTGTTGAATCACACTGTCCAATAATTACATAGTTTAGATAATTGTTTCCCCAAGCATGTATAAGCAAAAGCCTACCTTACACTGCACACAGACTCACCTAATATAATCAACTAAAATGTGCAACAAAAACTCTCTACTAAAATGACTAATACATTACAATTTAAGATATTATGTATTTTAAAACTCAGGTGAACTGCTAAACTACTTAATACTCATGTTTATAGAATTTCTAATGCAATATTTCTCCGTCTAGTGTTTGATCATTTACTCCAAAAACTTAGGTGACATAAATATATTATTACACACAGAAGCTTACATGCTGACTTGTATTTCTCAATCCTGGCATTTTTTTCAGATGTTTGTAGTACTTTGTAGATAACTCCCAAATATTTCATTTATTACAAAAGCAAATAATGCATTGCGATTTTTACATTTAAGAATAAACTGTAAGCTTTATCCAATAATTTTGACAGTGAATTATAGAATAAAACGAATTACCTTTAACACATTTTCCATTTCTTTAACCTCCGTAACCCTAACGTTACCATTTGACATATAAACACAACTGACATTAGACATTAGATGACATGTGACATTTGTCTAATTTTATTCGATCCATTGTTGCCAGATTGGATATTTTAGGAAAAGTATTAAAATAACTTCATTTGCAGAAATTTGTTAAAGCACCGCTTACATTGTGTGATTTTATCACGACTTTTCGTATGATTTTATCATGAGAATTTTATGATTTGGTTTTGGGTATGATTTGAGCTAATTTCGTTCACACTATTTGAGCTATGCATATGGTTATGCATAGGTAAATGTATTTATTTATTTATTTTTCTATGTATGTGATTATGTATGGTGACTTGACAGATAATTTCGATTGTTTGAATTTTGTGTTAAGCTAGCTCTGTACAGACGCGATTTGCGAAACGTATCCCTATTGGTTGGTTTTAAGACATTGTTTAAAATAAACCACCAATGAATACGTTTGGCATTTCGCATCTGTATGAACCTATGCTTTGAAGCAAGACTTGTTTTAATTTAAAAAATAAGATAATGACCAAGTTCATCAGGTGCCAAATGGCAGAGTTTCAAGCTAGGTTCATACACTCGCAAATTACTAAATCGCCGCGAAACGTATCCCTATTGGTTTATTTTAAATAATATCCTAATAATATTACGATAGGGATAGGAATTAATTTCGCAATTCGCAAGTTGGTTCATTCTAAATAATATTACGATATTATTTCAAATGAGCCAATAGGAATACGTGTCGTGGCGATTTCGCAATTCGCATTTCGCAATTCACGAGTGTATGAACCTAGCTTAAGCGCTCATCTGCTGACTACAGGGGCGTCTTACCAAATCGGCTAAAAAGTTAAAGCCAGAAGCGCCGCGATTTTAGGGGCGCTCTGCGCGGCGCCAGTAATTCTAGATGCTCCCAACCAACCACGGAAAATATAAAAATCTACATACAAAACTTTATTTTTCGTTGTTTCAACAATTTACTTGTTAACAGAAACTTGTACGGTTTGGGCACAAAATTTCCAAAATGGCGGACTTCCGGTTACACCGTAAATAGATATAAACATCGTTATTTCAAATATAATACCCTGTATTTTTTATTGTTATTGCATATTTAGAATACTCATCTAATTATAGGTTAAAAGTTATTAGGGTATGCTCTCCCTATCTTCAACTGTTTTCAAGTTATGTCAATTTATTTGAGAATTCTGTTCAAGGGGAGGCTGACTTAATGAAGGTGATTTCGTGTCCTGTTAGGATGCTGAAAATTCTTTAATTTGTCAGACACGTTTCAAGGCCATTAAGCTTCCACATGATTGTGAGGAAAATTGTTTCATATACAAGTGTTTTGTAGGATGTATTAGAATTTGGTGTGCTTTAAACTAGAATATCTAATTTATTTCAAATGGAACACCCTGTATATTATCTTCTCATTGAATAGAGCAGATAATTCTCTTTCAAACTGTATTAGCATTCCCTATACCAAAAGTTGATAATTGTCGAGATATTTGCGGTTTACCAAAAAAAAAAAGACAAATTTAGGAGTATGTCTAAAATCTGTATGAATTCTAAGAGTGCTATATGATGTTTGACATTTTCACGTTTATTGTCAGTTTTATATTTCTGTCATTCACAACGTGAGTTATTTTGTCTTTGTTGTCTGAACTAATAGGAATTCTACGTTATAATGGATGCCAGCTATTCAAACGAACAATTGCTGAATTTATTTTATTTTCATGGAGAGTGCAACAGAGTGGTCAGCAGAACATGTCGGCTGTTTAATGATAGGTATCCCAAGTCCTCGCCAATGACTGCCTTGAAATTCAGACGTTATGAAACCAATTTCTTGAGAACGGGAAATTGCACGATTAAACAAACATCAAGATCAGTTCCAGTTACAGAAGACGAAGGCACACAAATTTCTGTGTTGTCTTATTTCGAAGCTCATCCAAAGGCGTCAATACGTTAAGCTGAACATGACATGAACATAGCACGTTCCCCCATACAGAGAATATTTTCCAAGCATAAGATGCATAATTATAAATTTATAAGTGTACAAGCTCTGGAACCGAACGACCCAGCCCACCGAATTGAATTTTGTCACACTCTCCTTGAAAGACACCGAAACGATCCTTTATTTCTGAAAAGCATAATTTGGACCGACGAAACAAAGATGTCCCATGAAGGAATATTTAACAGACATAATATTCACTACTAAGCTCAAGACAATCCTCATGTCAAAAGAGAACGCGGTTTTCGCTTCAACTTGTTTGCTCTTCTGATGGATGATAAAATATCGTACTGCATTTACGATAATAATCTGACAGCTGTGCAATACCTAGAGATTTTGCGAACCACTGTCTAATTTCTTGGACAATTTACCACTTACTGCGTATGTGAATTGTTGGTATCAACTAGATGGGGCTCCTGCGCATTATTCAGCAGAGGTGAGGAGCTTTTTAAATGATGAATTCGGAGAGGTGGATGGGACGTGGCGGAACATACAATGGGCCCCCACGGTCGCGTCTGGATTTTTACCTTTGGGGTAAATTGAAATCAGATGTTTATGCGACTCCAGTCCAGTCAACACTAGGGAAAAACTTGAAGATAGAGTCCGTAATTGTTTGGATAATATTGATCCCGCAGAAATACGGCGTACAACAAGTGAAGGAGTTGTAATACGCTTAGAGCGATGTATTAGTGCGAATGGTACACAATTTGAACAATATCAATCATGAGTTTCTTAGCTAGTCATAATCGTTTTCAACTCTCAATACTTTTGGTTATTCTCTGTTATTTGTTGAAATTTCATAAATATTAAATTTTTTTTTTTTTTGGGTAAACCGCAAATATCTCGACAATTATCAACTTTAGGTATAGAGAATGCTGATACAGTTTGAAAGATAATTAGCTGCTCTATTCAATGAGAAGATAATATACAGGGTGTTCTATTTGAAAGAAAGGAGTTATACTAGTTTATAGCACACCAAATTGTAATACATCCTACAAAACACCCTGTATATAAAACAATTTTCCCTCACAATCATGTCGAAGCTTAATGGCCTTGGAACTTGTCTGACAAATTAGAGAATTTTCAGCATCGTAACACGACACGAAATCACCTTCATTAAGTCAGCCTCCCCTTGAACAGAAATTCTCAAATAAATGGACATAACTCGAAAACAGTTGAAGATAGGGAGAGCATACGCTAATAACTTTTAACCTAAAATTAGATGAGTATTCTAAAACTGCAATAATATACAGGGTGTTCTATTTGAAATAACGGTGTAACCGGAAGTCCACCATTTTGAAAATTATTTTCATTGAATAGAGCATCTTCGGAAACCCCCGTATACAAATTCTCAGCACTCAAAAATGTATATTTTCGGAAATAATCTAATACATTACTCGACGTGGGACACCTGTATATATATATATATATATATATATATATATATATATATATATATATATATATATATATATATATATATATATATGTCTGTGTGTGCGCGTGCGCGCGCGCGTGTAACACACCGATAATTCAAAAATAAGAACCGGTTTTGATGAAATTTCACAGGTACCTCCCTTTTGTGGATGGCTTGTATAAGTTCGTTAGCCAGGAAGGACCAGGTTTTCCGAAAAAACTCTATATATATATATATATATATATATATATATATATATATATATATATATATATATATATATATATATATATATATATATATAAATAAATAAACATATAAAAATTGAAACTGACTCCGGATATGGATTCTAGGGGTCATAGTTCGCTCTTATTTGACAAATTTTTTGCAAAGTCTCACCATCGATGCCTCTCTATTAGTGAATTTTTAAAATATTAATTCACGAAAAAGCACAGTTTACTCCAGCCATTAAAATAATTTTGCACGAAAAAAAATCGTTAATCTTAGTTTGTTTTTTGTGCTTAAAAATCTTTATCTATTCTCCATTAACAAAGTGACCAAAGTGTTTGCTGCGACTGAATTTTCTTCCGCCCACGCGATGCTCGTTTCGATAGCCGCGAGGGTGTGGTCGGACTTGGCAGCCGTCATTCTCTCCGGCGTAGAGGCGTCGTCTTCTGCCTCTTCGTTTTCTTCCGATCTCATCTCCATCAAAATTTCTTCGTGTGAGAGCTTCGTGAGCACTGTTGTCATCTTCGAGCTAGTTTTCTACGTCAGTACGTTGAATGTTTAAATTCTGAGCCTTTACAACATTTCTTCAAAAGTTGGGATAGCGGCAACACAACTTCTTGTTCCCAAGGCCAGTGGTCATCGGAAACAACGGCCGACGGCGACAATTTTTTCCAGGACACGCCATCCCAAGCTGCAGCCGCCGTGAAAATAGCGTCTTTGATGTTTAATTTCTTCATTGCCTTCGCGAGGTCGCAGTCTTGGTTAATCACCGACCGTAACATTTTCTTCTTGTAACCCGATTTGAAGCTCAAAGTCATATTCTGGTCCATGGGCTGCAGGCGCCGAGGTTAGTTATGCGGTTATATCGTGACCCGGCGCATTGTCGAGGATTAACGATGCCCGTAGAGGAAGATTTCTGCTCTTCAAAAATGGACGTACCGCTGGCGCGAAGTTATCATCAAACCACTCCTCAAACTAGTAAATGTATATTTTTAAGGGGGGTGTAGGTTTTGGCTTCCCGATTGCTATAAGTTGTAATTTATGCGTTCCCGCAGCGTTTGCGTATGGCATAATGGTAACGCGGTCCTTCGGTATCTTTCGGCCCTCAGCGGTGGTTTCACCGCGGTGGACGTAGGTTGTTGCGGAAGGAGGTTCCAAGACAAGCCGGTTTCATCCGCGTTGTTAATTTGCTCAGGTGTGAGGCCAAGTTTTTCAATAAATTTCTTCAAATTTTCTACAACCGGTTTCACAGCAGAATGGTCACTTCTGACCTTTTCACTGGCAACTGTCAACAGACGAATTCCATGGCGTAGTTTAAATTTAGACAACCATTCGTCGCTTGCCCTAAAATCTTCCTTGCGATATATAAGGGTATAGAGGGACATCGCCTTTGCTTTCAACACATCGGCTGTCATGATAGAATGCCGATGTCGTTCTGATAAAAACCGCCTGAGCAGCGCAGCTTCCATCTCTTCAAATTCTCCAGTTTTCATTGTTTGACGAAATCCGGATTCGGCGTTTTTCACATATTATTTTGTCCTTTTGTTGTATAGAATTAACGGTTTGTGGAGGAATGTTCAAACGCCTAACCACATCTACCACCTGTGAACACCATCTAAAAACCGCAAAGTCTCCGCTTTGCCTTCCAATGTCACAGTCTCTTGCTTCCCTTTGCGACATTTTTTCACAAGCACACAGTTCACATTACATATGTAACAATATGTATCACTTGCACTGTTCAATGTACGTTAGTTCAATTTGAACCGTAAACAAGACAAACAAACTTGACTACGCTTGCAAGGCTTCCGCGATTTGTTTTGATCTAGCGCAGCGCGCCGCATGTCGACTGACGAACTACTGGACAGGCCAAAACGACGAACTACTGGGCTTGGACGAACTAACGAACGACGAACTATCGAGCGTGTCCTTCCCTTTTTCTCTACCTACTTTGTTTAGAACACTATGGCTAAAAATATCTAATTAATTCTGCTAATTATCAGTCAGATAAATGAAGTGAGTTCTAATACGTAGTGGAAAATGATTGACGAATGCAGAGGCGTGCGGTGGGTTTTTAAATAGGGGAAGCCATGGATTATAGTGGCCTAGGAATGTCCACTGAAAAAATACATTGATGTTTTTTCCGATGTAATGCATCGTTACGTGGCATCGATTCTTTTCAATACATCGGGGTGAAATATCGATGTTTGCGATGCATCGGAAATATCAATATTTGAAACGCAAAACTCGTTATTAAAGGAATGTTAGACATAAAATTCATGGAGCATATACATCATGTTTTGCTGGATGTATACCAGTATTACGGAAAAATCATCGATGTTTGCGATGCACGAAATCGGTGAAATAAAACGTAAAATTGAAAAAGTTTATTTTCTATTAAATTCCTATACCAAAAACTGAAAACAAGATAAAAAATAAGATTATAAATTGTCACATTTTTTTACTGCTTTTTGAGTGAGATTCAGCGCTTCCCCTATTGCAGCTGTAGGGAATGATGCCATAGCTCCCGTTATTCGAAGACAGATCAGCCTCTGTAAAATTAGGATTTTACTTAGTCGTTTACTCTTAAGTCCGTTTTTTTTGCTGATTTAGAGCTTGTGCCGCTTCATTATATGTTTTCCGGAATGTTTTCATTTCAAGTAAACACTTGTATACGTAGGTTCATGCATTCGCAAACTGCGAAAGCGCCGCGAAACGTATCCGTATTGATTTATTTTAGATAATATCGTAATATTTATTTAAGATAGACCAATAGAAAAAGGAACAATTTGGGAGTGTATGAACCTACATTTTTAAGCTAGGTTAATGCACCCGCGAACTGTGAAAAGCGAATTCGAAACTAATTCCTATTGATCCATTTTAAATAATATTACAATATTGTTCAAAATGAACCAAGAGGAATGCGTTTCGCGGCGATTTCGTAATTCGCTTTTCGCAATTCGCGAGTTTATGTACCAAGCTTTAGGGAACTGATGTATCAAGAAAAATACATCGATGTATCAAATATATTTCTATGCATTCGATACATCGTATAATACCGGATGCAACGCATAGAAAATATCGATGTTTTCGATGCATCGATGTGTATCGAACACCCCATAGTGGCCAGGTTTGCAGATAGAAATCGAAATTTAGAAATTTTATTTACGCATAAAATGAAACGTTTAAACTTAAAACACGAATCCAAGGGGTATTTGCTGTTGCTGTCTTTTAACAATTTTGTCCAAATTATACAAGTCTGAAAACCCCCACGTATTCCACGAATGTTTCTCTTTTTGTGCAGACGTCGATGAAAACAGAAGACAGGGCCAACAGAATAATTTGGAAATTGTTTAACAACCTGTTAACCACCGATATGTTTGGTAAACACTATTAATAAAGTGGCGTTTAAAACTTTTCATTTCCTTCGTTAATTTTAATGTAGGCGTTGGTCGACCATAATTTATTATTTGTTCTTTTTCCTCGAAAAGACAAACCGAACATTTCTGTTTCTTAACATATAACACAAACACATTCACAAACTTGTAAGGCACCACTCAAGACGCACTTCCAATGCACCTTACTCCAAAGGCCACGGGGCGACCGACCGACCAATACTGAGTCGCTCGGAGACGATATACACTGCACAGATAAAACAACAACCTTCGCACGGACACTGCAGTGGTATAGACACTGACAGTAGGAAATAAGCGATCCCAACCCCCGATTATCGGATTTGCTGGCTTGTGCCTGTTGTATATTATGCAGCGTCGCCGCGTCTGCCTGACAAATGCGATATTGCCAAAATCAATAAGTATTCCAAATCTCTATCTAGAACTATATTCAAACTTAATAAAAGGAAAAATATAATTTAGAAGGAAAAATACAAATTTACTAGAAATATTTGATTAAATAGTGCTTCCTGCTTCCATGTACCGCATGCCTCTGAACGAACGTCACAAATACAACTATTAGACTTATATCAAACTTCAATTGCAAAAATAAGTGGATATGTGATTTCTACCGCCAGTGTGACATTTCTCAATCCGTTTTCCATTACAGATGTTATATTGGAGATTTTCACTATCACATGTTAATGGGAATAGGTCTAAAAACGCCTATCGTTAATTAGATGATGTTGCTCAGGTTAATGGCACTCCATTTCAAACGCAAAGAGCGAGAGTGGCAATGAAGTTAGCCGTTTTCCTGATATTTAGGCCGGGCATTACTTACTGATCATCCTGACATTTAAATCTGGCATGGCAGATACAATTTTAAAAAATCGGGACGCAGCAAGTACGTTATGGTAGTGATTTTTCTTATAAATGATACATGTAATTTTTTTCCAAAATTATACATGCACCAAAAAAAAAAAATGATATTTGTAATATTTAATAGAATTTGCTTAAGAGCAGGATTCGAAAGTGTTAGTTGTAGAAATCTCCGTGTGGGGGGGCTACTGTATCAATACTTGAGTATTTTAAAATTATTAGCATTGCTCAGAACCATGAGAGATAACGTGTTTATTAAATAGGTGTTAACACCAATCGCCTAGTAACAAAGGTTTAAAGAATGAGAGAGCAATTTACATTGTGTGTATCGTAGGTTGCTAGGTGATGCATAAGTTACTTAGCAACACAAGCCGTAACTTAGTAACCCATATTTCTTTTACCAGCTTACAAAGATCCATATAATATTATCACTGCATAAGCTTATTTTAATGCTACAGCGCGAACGAGAAATTCGACTAGCCCTCCCTTCAAATCTGACAGTAAGGGGAACCAATCATATAAAACGACACATGTGGCGCGAGATTCAACCTTTTTATAATATAGTTACAAAAGAGAGAGCAGAGACTTAATGTTTATAACTCTGCGCAATTACATAATGTTTAGTATCCCGATTTTAAATAGGTATTCTAATGCTTGTATTTTAATTGTTATTATTAAGCCGTCTATTAAAGAAATTATATAATATATATATATATATATATATATATATATATATATATATATATATATATATATATATATATATATATATATATATATATATATATATATATATATATATATAAACTAAGAGAATGTTCTAAATATTACATTTTTCTGTTCCAGTTCATAAACAGCTGGATTAAATGTAAAAAATAGCTTTCTGCTCTTATGTAGGCATCACTTGGAAACGAGGTTTTAGTCGAGCGTTTGCTAGAATATACATTTTATTAGCGAATGTTCATTAAGAAAAATTTGCTAATAGAGAGGTCACGATAAAAAGCTATTGAAAAAATGTCTTCAGATGAGCCGAATTTATATGTATGTATGCGAACGATAACTCTAAAAATACTAAACTGATTTCAATGAAACTTGGCAAAAATCTTGTTTGGGCGAAAACCGGGGTCGGGTTCGTTATCAGCCTTGTATGTATGTATCACACCGATAACTCAAAAAAGAATGGGCCGATTTTGATCAAATTTGGCATGTACCTTCCTTTTGTAAGTGACTTGGATAAGTTCGTTAGCCAGGAAAATCGAACCAGGTTTTCCGGGAAAATTTTGAGTTTTCTTTAGAAAAAAATTTTATCTCAAAAAAATAAAATAGCTATGGTAACCAAATTTGGTAGGTAGGTTTAAGATATAAAGAGTAAACTATAGGCGCAAATTTAGATTTCTACGTTACAAGAAAGAAAATTTATAAAACATATTTTGTGGCAGATCATTTCTATTAAAATTAACTGCCATAACGCACTTGCTGCGTCCAAACTTTTTTTAAGTATCACAGTAACTAGAATGAGACGTGTATCATCTGCTTCCTTGTTTTTGTCTTCTGCTGTTTCAGTGGGGCGATTTTCAAAATCGTTTTCAACTTCGGGCCAAATATTTCTCCAAGACTTCGAAACAGTGGTTTCAGGAATATCTTCCCATGCACGTGGCAACATGTATACCACGTCTTTGATACATTTCAGTGATGCTTGAGGTCCTACATTTTCGGCTTCTATTTTGTCTAAAATTGAAGTTAAAAGTTTTTCCTTGTAACATCTTTTCAGGACCGTTCTTGGTCAATCGGTTGCACTAGTGACTTTACATTGGTGACAGGAAGGCAAGTTTTTTTATTGCAAATATTGAGTCACAGCTGGAACAAACTGCGTGAAAAACCATTTAGAACACAATTCGGAATCCATCCATGCCAATTTTTGAGCTTGGTAATAAACTGGTAATGATGACGAATTAATATTTTTAAAAGCACAGGGCTTCAAAGATTTTCCAACAACAAAAAGTGGCAGCTTATGACTGCCTGCTGCACTGCTACAAATAGCTACAGTTATCCTCTCTTTTTATGGTGTAAAACCAGGTGCTGATGTATCTGCTCTTGTTGCAAAAGTTTTATCAGGCACCATTTTAAAATTTAGAGCTGTTTCGTTCATATTATAAAGCTGTTCAGAACACAACCCGTTATTCTTTGTAAGTGTTGCTAGATCTTGAAATTTGTCGGTGGCTGCATCACCTGCTGAAATCAACTCCATCTCTTTTTTTTCAGCGACTTAACCACCCATCACTCGCAGTGAAACATTCATCACAATTCATTTGTTTGTTCAGATGTAAAGCTTTGTGCTTTATAATTGGACCACTTAGAACACTTAGAGGTGTCCCACGGCGTCATTCTTGGTTACACCAAATCCACAGATCCGCATTTCACTCTATCAGCTTAGGTTTATTCTTTAAAGTTGATCGAGTATTTAGAGATGTTTCAGACTCTGATGTGTGCACAAATCCTGCAAACGCGTACGGTTTTTTTCCGGTCTTTCACCGTCGTTACACCTACACCTATGTACCCGGCAACTTAGATACACTTTCTCCTTTATTAATTCTTTCCAACGCCTTTAGTTTTAATTCCATAGAAACAACAGCCCGTTTTCTTTTGTCACTCATTATGTACAATATATAACTATAATACACAACTACGAATGTTGAAACACAACTGCATTGGGTACACTCAAGTGATAATAAACTTAGAGGCATTAGAACAGAGGCGTATTGATGCAGCCCGTTTGTTTTCTAACGGTTTGAATTCTTGGAATTTGATATCCGAGAGTTGTTTACAGCGGCAGTCAGGCCAGTCGGATAAACCGAGGTCGGTTAAGAGGACTTCTACTATATATATATATATATATATATATATATATATATATATATATATATATATATATATATATATATATATATATATATATATATATATATATATATATATATATATATATATATATATATATATATATATATATATATATATATATATATATATATATATATATATATATATATATATATATATATACAGAGTCGCTGATAAGTCTGGAAACGGTCGATTATCCGGGAAAATATACAAGGTGTCGAAAAAAGTTTTATACAAAAGTTTTTGGGTTCTTCAATGTCTACTAGGCGGTGATAATTTCATTTATACAGGGTTGGTCATACAGGCGTGGCACACCAATATTAATTTTTTTTTAATGGAACACCCTATATATTATTCGATATTTCAATCCTTCTCTTAATTTTGAGCAACATTTATCAGAAGCATGATGTACATAAACTCAATCGTTTCCGGGTAAAAAAATAAATAAAAATAAACGCTATTGTTTTTAAAATCTATTGGATGAAGAACAAAAATAAATGAAAAGTAGAATATCTCTTGAAAACAATCTGTGAGTGTGAAAAGAACCGGTTGCGATGTTTTTAACATTGTTTGAAATCCTATTTTATAAGATGTTCAAAGTGTTCTCCATTGACCTCCTGACAATAATGAATTCGCTTAACAAAACATTGCACTGCATTTACAAGAGCGTTTTGAGGAATGTTATTAATTTCATGCACAATCCTTGCTTGCAACTCTTCAATATTCTGCGGTCTATTTTGGTAAATTAAATTTTTTACATGACCCCACAAAAAAAAGTCAAGCGGCGTCATGTCGGGAGACCTAGCTGGCCATTCAATAGTTCCCCTGCGCCCTATCCATCTGCCAGGAAAGGTTTGATTCAGATATTCCCGTACCTCAATTCCAAAATGAGGGGGTGCCCCATCCTGCTGAAACCATATTTCTTCCGCTGGTAGATTTGGGTCGTTATTGTTCGGAAATAATCGACTAACGTCTGGAACAATTGATTCTTGCAAAAGTGTCAAATATCGAGCAGAGTTCAAATTACCGTGTATAAAATAAGGTCCTATGATATGTCCACCAATAATAGCACACCAAACATTTACTTTTTGCGGTCTTTGGGTGTGAATTTGTTCCATCCAATGTGGGTTTTCGTCTGACCAGTACCTACAGTTGTGTCGGTTGACTTGTCCATTCAAACAAAATGTAGATTCGTCGGAAAACAAAATGTGGTTGGCAAAGTTAAAATTTTGGCGTAACTTCTCCATAATAAGTTCACAGAACTCGATTCTGCGATCAAAATCGTCTTCACTCAGTTCTTGCAATAAATGAATTTTATATGGACGGAACTTTTCCCGCTTCGTAATCTTTTGAATTGAATATCGACTCATATTGTGATTTAAAGCCAATTGCTGTGCCGAAGTTTTCGGATTTTCCACCACATCCAATATTACATTCAAAGAATTTTCTTCATTTGTAACGGTTACTGGCCTTCCAGTTCTAGGTTTATCCTTGATACCGCCAGTTTCGTGAAAACGATGCAAAGTTTTCGAAACTGTGGATTTGGAGATCGATTCCCGCTCAGGATGCAACTCATTGAACATAATCACCACTTGAGCAAAACTTCGTGTTCTATCACCGTACCCTATCATCATTAAAATTTCGATACGTTCGGTTTCACTTAAACTTGCCATTTTGCACAAAAACTGTTGACACTAAATTACTAATGTTTCAAAACTGTTGACACTGAATGAATGTTTGACATTCGTTGTCCTGGAAACATTTTAAAACAAAAGAATAATACTGCGTTTCTTATGGGCATCTTATCTTATCTTGGGATTCCAAACAATGTTAAAAACATCGCAACCGGTTCTTTTCACACTCACAGATTGTTTTCAAGAGATATTCTACTTTTCATTTATTTTTGTTCTTCATCCAATAGATTTTAAAAACAGTAGCGTTTATTTTTATTTATTTTTTTACCCGGAAACGATTGAGTTTAGGTACATTATGCTTCTCATAAATGTTGCTCAAAATTAAGAGAAGGATTGAAATATCGAATAATATACAGGGTGTTCCATTAAAAAAAATTAATATTGGTGTGCCACGCCTGTATGACCAACCCTGTATAAATAAAATTATCACCGCCTAGTAGACATTGAAGAACCCAAAAACTTTTGTATAAAACTTTTTTCGACACCTTGTATATTTTCCCGGATAATCGACCGTTTCCAGACTTATCAGCGACCCTGTATATATATATATATATATATATATATATATATATATATATATATATATATATATATATATATATATATATATATATATATATATATATATATATATATATATATATATATATATATATATATATATATATATATATATATATATATATATATATATATAAATTTATATTTTAAATAGGGAACATGTGTCGAGTGTTACATCATTTGAAAGCTCTTTCTTTTCTGAATTCAGCACACTAATTTTTTTGGAAGTTTTATCAACTCGTTTAAAAAAATTTCACAGTTGGAGTTGCAAGAACCTATTTCATTCATTGTGATTCCCCGCACAAGCACCCCTATTCACTCCTGGTCCTGTAACTTTTGCAGTGGTTTATTCCACATCTCTCTTGTTGCTTATGCATACACAGTGGTGCTTTTAAGCGTATTTCTCGAAATATTTTTTAGAAATCACGTATGCCGCTCATCTGCATAATTACTGTTAAATGTCTTTTACTTGCTCAAAAAAAAGGTTTTTGCAGAATTTATTCATGACTGCATCCATTTTTTTTTGTTCCCTCAGGGCTCGTCCGCGGCCTTGCCGCCCCGATAACACCGCAACCCTTGACTGCATCCATACACAGCAGCAAAATTATTCATTTTTAAATTTAAAAAAGTCTGCAGCGCAGCAAGTGCATTATGGTAGTGAATTTTCATTAAAATGTTTTTATAGCAAATGTGGTTTTTTTAGGCGGTAGGCATCAAACTTGGTTACCAATATAACCTATATAATAGAAACAATGTGCCATGTTTAATCAAAATTATTGTTTGAAAATGTACAAAAATTTATGAAAGTAAACTAAAAGTGTTCTCGAAAAAACTGGTTTCTTGGTCAACCTTATAGGTTAATAACAATTTGAGCTATTCAAATGTGAAGCATTTAATGAAAATTCGCTACCATAACGCACTTGCTGCGTCCCAAATTTCTTTTCTTACAAACATGCATTATATTTCGATGGGAAATGCAAAAATGCAATAAGGCGTGTTCGATTAAAAATAAAAAATAAAATTTGTATCACCAACGACTTATGGGCCACCTGTGATTGTAAAAAAAATAAGATGTATCTCAAGACACCCTATAATTAATGTATACAATTTTTTTTCGTATCTTGTATAATAACGGATATATTGAGCTTTCTTGATGTTTTACGAAACTTCGACAAAAATTATATACCATTAAACGATAAACTCTATTATAGCTAAGACTACCGCCAAAGCATCAGACAATGGGTCTATTTGAAATGAATTGTCTGGAAGTATTTTAGTAAAATGAAGGACAATGATGGTTGAAACTAAGACTTCCGGGTTTGTAAAACATTCTTCTTGAGACATTTTCTTTCCATAGTCCGTATTAGTTTCAGGTTCTCTGCCTAAATTTTGTCAATTTTGACGTTTTAAATCGCGACTTTGACGTTTTGAGGAAAACCCTTTTTTTTTTAAATGCCTATAACTTTTTTGTCTTTTAATCTACAAAGCTTTTGGTACGTAATTTACCTATAATGATATAAACCCGCGCAACAAATTTGGTTGCCCTTACTTTGTTACTTCCGGAGATATAATTATTTTTCGAAAGAAAAAACAAAATTTTCCGGGAAACCCTGGGCCGATTTTTCTGGCTAACGAACTTATCCAAGCCACTTGCAAAAGGAAGGTATTCACCAAATTTAATCAAAATTGGCCCATTATTTTTTGAGTTATCGCTGTGATATATACATATACACACACATACATCTATATAAAACATATAAAAATTAAAACTGACCCCCGATATGTGTTCTAGGGGGCCTAATTATTAGCGCTCATTTGAAGACATTTTTTCAAAATTCAAAAGTCGTGATCTCCTCATTAGTGATTAATTTTTTAAGAAAATTCACTAAAATGCAAGAGTACAGTAGCCCGAAGGAAGCAAAAAAAAAGTCTGGACGCAGCAAGTGCGTTACGGTAGTGAAGTTTCAAAGACATAATCTGGCAACAAATATTTTTTTTACTAAATGCTTATAACTTTTTTGTCTTTCTATCTTAAAAAAAAAATTAATTGGAACTGACCCCGGGTATGAGTCCTAGGGGGCCTAGTTCGCACTCATTTGAAGAATTTTTTTCGAAATTAAAAAACATTCAAATACATATAACCTTGTTATATTTCAATGCTTGACCACAATTACAATTTGACACAACAGCTCACAACAAATCAAATTATTTTAAAACTGTTCTTCGCGTTAGCAAACCTTTTAATCTACAGATAAAACGAAACCAGGTAGAAAAATTAGAAAATTATACAAACATTACAAATGAGCCTTATATCTGTGTGTTCCACAGAGATAACCACTTCTATTATTGTCGACCCCACTTGTACCTCAGAAAATCGATGCACAAGCGAAAACACTGCCGGGTCCCTTCCGGTGTAAGTTCATTTCAATGCATTTCAATGATTCAAGGATACTTATTCATTTGAATTTTAAACATAGACAAGACACGAGATGCCTGGATAGCTTGTGCAGATCAGGCCAATTGGCTTTGTAACTAGAAGAAGAAGAAACATAGAAAATAAACTAACGTTTCCATTGAGACCTGGGTGGAGCTGTTTACATTTCTATTTCATCCTTGAAACTTCCCATATTCTCGTAATAGCACAAATGAATGAAACACTAATACTGTCATGTTGTATTTGCATAACTTAAATTTTTATTACGCCACCTTTTAGAAAATAGCTGGTGGTGAAACGTGTTGTTTCACCAGACATATTGACTAAATAATTAAGGAATGTAATATTTTACATTTCACTTTGAACAACGTTCTTATTTGGAATCCATTATTTGGAATCCAAAAGACCTGAAATTTAAGAAACTCATTCTTGGATACCTATTCTAGGCAACCAGTGATATTGAGCAAATTCTGTGACAAAAAATGGTCAAATCATGGTTTTGCAAAAACGTTGTATTTTCTTTATAAAAGCGTTCCTTAAACCTTGATCCTTCTACTATATACCATATTTTCAGTCTGAAGCTTTAATTGAGACAGTTCAACAAGCTACAAATGTAGCATATTTTAAACATTTTATTGAACCGCTCTCATAACACAAATATGTTGGTCCAGTGTCCTCCTGTGACCTTCAGCGGCACCGTTTTTTAAAATTAAATGCCTATAACATTTTTTCTCTTTTAACCTAGATATCTAATGGTATATAGTATTATAATTACAAAAAAAAAAAAACAGATACAATTTTCACGTGCTATCAGGATTTCCGTGAATGACATCCGATTTTTTATATCTTCACAGATGTCATACATGAAGACGCATCTGTTTTAGTCACGGCTTTTAGAGGTGTTTTGTTTTGTGTGCCTTTTAGATATAATATAGCTCCAAGCTTGTGAGATGCCACACATTTCCTTTTTGTGTTTCTAACCAAAAAGTTGTTTTCATTGTTCAGCTTTTTCAGCAATATCAAAATTGCCATTTTCGCTGTATTAAGCATCCCAAATAAAGCATTCCAACAATGGATGTGTTGTAATTATTATTCACCTAACTTAATTCCGAATATATAACACTTTTTTCGGCCAAAATGATATCATGTTTAACCCTTAATGACCCAAGTGAGGTCCCTCTGACCGCCTGAGCCTTTGCAATTGTTTGGTTTATCTCCTCCAATGGCCACTGAGGCTGCGCTGGCCTATGTGTTGCTAAAGCGGCCAGTTACAGAGTAGTTGCCAGTAGTTCAGTGTCGTGTGTACATCCTGTTAGCATTTATCTAGTTTTAGTGAATTTTTATTTAAAAAAATTCACTAATAGAGAGGTATCGATGGTGAGACTTTGCAAATTTTTTTTCAAATGAGCGCGAACTAGGACTTCTAGAACCCATATCCGGGGTCAATTTCAATTTATATATATATATATATATATATATATATATATATATATATATATATATATATATATATATATATATATATATATATATATATATATATATATATATATATATATATATATATATATATATATATATATATATATATATATATATATATATATGTATCCAACCGATAACTTTATTATTATTAATGCTTTATTGGTATATAATAATACATCATGTCCATATAAAGAAGTCAGAGACTTGTACATATATTATTTGACATAATTTAAATCGTTTTGGCCCAAATGTATTTGACGTATGCTTTCCAAAAGTTATTAACTTCAGATTTTGACGTACGAAAATTTAATTACCTTCTTCTCCCATCTAATGTTTCAATCATTGCCTACATTCATGACAGCTTCCAACCATATCAATATTCTCTTCGGATAAAAATCTGTTCTAACCATTAAATTAAATACAACATTTTTAAATTTTAAACAGGAACTAAATGACAGTATCTAACTCAAAAAATAATTAACCTATTTTGATGAAACTCGGCAAATGCCCTTCTTTTATTAATGGCTTGAATGAGTTCGTTAGCCAGGAAAACCCGACAAGGTTTTCAGGGAAAATTTTGAGTTTTCTTTAAAAAAAATTTTTTTCCTCTGAAAATTACAAAGTTATTTTAATTAAATTTGATGGATATGTTGCCTACCATAATGTACTTGCTGCGTCCCGAACTTTTTGTTCATTCAGAACGGTGTCAGTGTCCGCCCCGGGTATTTAAGTAACATTTAAGTAATGGCTGGAATATCGTGACGTGTACAATATGAAGATAAGGACTTTGAGAAAACGCTTCTTAAGTGGTGTGAAGATGCAAGTGACAGTGAAAATGATGATGCTAATAGCGATGATGATTATATCTTATCAGATCATAGTACCGATGCAGAAATTCAAGGAGAAGGGAACGACGTTGCAGAAAAGATTCAGGTAGATACAGCAACAACTTCAGCCTGCGTGGAGACGAAGTAATTGAAAATGAAGAAAAGAACGACGAATATCTGGAAGATCAAACAGAATAGACTATGGGAAGTCAAAACAGAAATTTTTATGGCAACAACCGTTTAAAACGGTCTTCTATAGTAGTTCTTAGTCGATCCAAAACTAAGAAACACAACATCCTACATTTACCTTGCGCTAAAATAGTTTTTAGAGCTCAAAATGTCTCCTATAAAGTTATGGACTCACCTATTCAGTGATGAAATGTTGAATGAAATTGTTGTCTGGACAAATGCAAGAATTAGAAAACAAAAAGTAAAATACCAAGATCAGAGTTTTCTGCAGGATATAGACTTGACAGAATTGAAAGCGTTCATTGGACTGTTAGCCTACACAGCCATATTCAAATCCAATCACGAATATTTCAACAATTTATTTGCTACTGACAGTACAGGCAAAGATTTTTTTAGATGCACTTTAGCAAAAGCAGATTTGGTGTTTTGCTTTCCTGCTTGCGTTTTGACAACCCAGAAACGCGAGATCAACGCAAATTAAAGAATCCTGCAGCATCAATATCTTAAACTTTTGACTCGTTCACACAAAAGTGCCAAAATACTTATTCGGTTGGCCAATCTGCCTGTGTAGACGAAATGTTAGTTAGTTTCCGAGGATGCTCCAAATTTAAAGTTTACATGCCGAACAAACCATCCAAGTACGGCATAAAGCTTATGTGTTTGACAGACTCACGAACAGGATTTTTGCATAATGCCCACATATACACAGGCAAACATAGTGATGGCCATACTTTTCCACAGACGACAGGAAGCAATACTCTAACAGGGTTCCCACTAAAAACAGTATATAAATTTCCTTGACTTTTCCCTGACATGCTAAAATCTATTTCACTGACTTTGATGTTCTACAATTTACCCTCAACATGTGTAACACACTACTAGAGAATACAGTAGGTCTTCACGTCATGGCGGAAAACACACTTCCCCATTTCAAATACAAAGTGACCAATGAAGGCAAATTTAAAAAAAAACAATTGTTGTGGAATTGCACAAAAAACAGACACATTGTTTCAGTTATTTATCATAAAAAGTAAACGAATAATTTTTCCCCGACAGGGACAAAAATTCCCTGATTCCCAGTCAATTTTCACAATTTTTCCTAATTTTCCCTGATTTCCCTGACAAAATTTTTTCTTCTACAAATTCCTCGACTTTTCCTGGTTTTCCAGATTTTCCAGGCGAGTGGGAATCCTGTCTAAGCCAACACAAGCAGTTAACTGGTTTAGTTCTATCGAGCTAGTCAATGTGCTGCTGGATAAGGGTTTGACTTATGTGGGTACCTTGAAAAAAATAAAAGAGAATTACCACCGAACTTCTTACCTAACAAGATGTTCTTACCTAACAGGATCGTTGCTATATGGATTTACCAATAAAATGACCTTACTCTCACAAGGGCCAAAACAAAACAAAGCTGTGGTGTTTCATCTATGCATCACGAGGCTTGCGAAGAAGACGGAAAACCATAAAAAATCTCTTGCTACAACAACACTAAAGGTGGTGTAGATTCCCTGGATGAAAGATGTGCAAATTACAGTTGTGGAGGACGTACCAGGAGATGGCAATTTTTTATAGACTTTTGGATATTAGTTTTTCAAATTCGTTAGTTCTCTTCGGGTCACAAAAAAAAAAAGTGAGGAACTCACAAGACTAGAATTTATAAAACAACTTGCAAGGGAACTTATACTGCCACATTTAGAAAGGCACGTTCAGAATCAACGGGTTCCTATGAACTTCATGTTTCTATTGGGAGAATACTCGGAATTCACAAGCGTTCTTCAAATATTGAAGACGCAAAATTGGAAGAAAAGAAAAACTTGGTACACATGTGATCCTAAAAAGAAGACCAAAACAAATTATCTTTACCATTCCTGTCATAGACCAATCTGCTTAGGATGCTCGAAGAAAGTGTATGGAAACTGTATTTGAAAAAAGTTGTATGTTCAGTTTTTGCAGTTTTGTAAAAGAAAATGTCACGAACAAAACAAATGTTATCAAGGAGTTCTGTTCTTGCTGTGCCGAATGCCCCCGGCTTGCTGTCAGTTGTTTGTTTACGTCTGTATGTTGCCCGCATAGCCTTCCTCTTCAGTTATATGTAAAGAGGTGGGAAGTTTAAGAGGACTTCTAGAGTGGCTAATTGTGTGGTGCTCAATGCGCTCGTTATCTTTAGACATGCTTGTCTCTGTAATTGGGTTGGTTTGGCCCTCACGGAATCAAGAAGTACTCTAGGCCACCAAACTATAGCGCCATAGGTTATCATAGGTCTGATAACCACTACATAGCGCCAATACATTTGCTGTCGGTTTGTCCCACCAGTTGATCCCACAGATCCTTCAACATGTCCACAGGAAAAACTTGGCCCTATAGATTACTATGTACCAGTTGAGTGTCTTGTATAGAGTAACCCTCAAATATTTCGCCTCTTCCATAATGGACGTGTCTCCCTCATATGGGTAGGGAACGAAACCCTGCTGGTCTACTTGGGATATTATACACTTTTGAAGATGATGGCCTTTTTTTTTAAGGTGGTGCTGTATTGAACATATCCATATAATATTTCAAACAATAACTTGTAGCGATTTTGTCAAATGTCATACTCATACCTTAGAAACTTTAATTTTGGTATATAATAAAGCTTCCATTAGGGCAACATATATATATATATATATATATATATATATATATATATATATATATATATATATATATATATATATATATATATATATATATATATATATATATCAAATTTTGCCAACATAAGTTTGTTCTTTTAAGAAATACAAAAATGTTATGCACTGGTTAACGAAGTTATTCACGCTATTAACAAAATAAAGATATGTGCCAAGTTTAATCAAAATCGGTTAGTTAAATTATTTTTTAAATTATCGATTGAATATATATATATATATATATATATATATATATATATATATATATATATAATTCGGTGGAAGTCATCTCCAACTACGTTAGCAAACAAAATGGTGAGAAATTGGGGCTCCAAGTCACTCCAGATAGCTCCGCAACTCCATGAATGGTCCATCGTCGATCTTCCAGGATGATTTCGCGAATTGTTTAACGTTTTCATCGCTTCAAGAAGTGGAAGGATGACCAGAGTGATGTTCGTCGTCAATTGGCATTTCAATACAATACAATCCAATACAATTTATCGCAGCATACCAATTACAAAGCCTTAATGACACTACCAGGTCTAATAAAACTCAGAATTACTGAAGTCAGGTCAAAATCAGGCAAGTATGCAACAGGCAAATGATTTAACTATTCTAGAATAAGGAATTTCAACTATACAAGACTCAATCATTTGTACATGAAAATTGTCACGTATCACTAGCATCACATTGCAAGAACTCTCCAATAGAGTATGGTGTTAACTAAAGCAAGAATTTCTTCATTCTATCTATTACTTGAGATCAACTTAGTGTTCCATGTAGGTGACTTGGTATTTTGTTGTGGATCTTATATGCCCAGTGGTTAGTGTCCACTTTGCTTCTGTCAATTCGATGATAGGGAACAACCAGCTTGTATTTGCTTCTAGTATCATGAAAGTTCAGAGAACAAGGGTTTGCTCCATGCAAGACAAGAAAATGAAAATGTTTTGCGGTTGCTGGTAACCCCAAAAACAGCACTTTTACAATTTAATTTACCAACATCCGAGGATTGAAAGCTAATTTCAATGCTGTTCATTACCATCTCCAGAACAAACAACCCTTCCTTCTAGTTCTAACTTCTAACCGAAACTCAAATTTCTCCCTCCACAGTGGCCCGCCATATTCTGTGCCCAAGATATGAATTTCATGAGCATCTTCGATTCAAGGGTAGTATTTGTGTATATGCCCAGAGTGACGTTTCAGTTCAAAGACAGGAGTATTTGGGGGACACTTCTTATGACATCATGTGGCTTAAAATTTCACTATTGAACTGCACAAAGTCTTTAAGTTGAGTTTATCATTCCCTAATGATGATCTATGCAACAAATTTTTTGATTACCTATCTTGTAAAGTCGATTGTTTGGTACAAAACTACCCGATTTCTGAAGTTGTTCTGCTTGGTAATTTTAATGTCAATAATCCCAACTCGCTCAAGTTTTCGAATTCTGTAAATGGCGCCGGACAAGCCACTGAACTGTTTGCTATTATCAGCTAGTAGACGTTCCTACTCTCATTCCAGATATGTGATCATACATCCTATACTCTTGATCTTTTTCTGACAGCTAACCCTCGAAACTACAAAGTACCAACATAAAATCCCATAGACAAGTATGATCATTGCTCGATCTCCACAACACATCCCCTACAAAGAGATAACTTCTCAGAAGAGTATACCCGACAAATCTGGCATAAACATGCTGACTGCGATGAATTAGGGAATTTTTACTCTTTGTTTCCTTGGGCAGATGTTTTCGAAATAATAATACAACAGAATGTGCCAACTCCATTACTGCAATTACTTTTTTAAAGCATGGAAACCTGTATTCCTCATTCATCGAAACATAATAATACCACAGAATGTGCCGACTCCATTACTGCAATTATTTTATTAGGCATGGAAGCCTATATCCCTCATTCATCAAAACGTGTCAATTCGAAATCAAAATCCCGGTTAAATAAAGCTTGCCGAAAAGCAGTAGTTACCAAAAATTCTGCCTACAACCTTGGAGCGAAACCCTGAGTAGCAAAACTTACGCCGCCTTTGTATCACCAAGCAACAGGTGCAAACAGACAATCGATCAAGCCAAAAATTACTTCCACCAATCAATATGGGACAAAGTCATCTCCTTGGGACGTTGAGGTCCAGGCGTATGCTAATGATCTTGTCATAATGGTTAGAGGCAAATCTGAGGAGGAACTTGCAAGTACTCTTCAAGAGGCACTAAATATAGAGAATGGTTGGTGTCGGTGGGAACACTGTCTGTGAACCCCCGCAAAATGATCATTGTTCCATTTACCAGAAGAAGAAGGTTGGACAAATTAAAACCACCTATTCTAATGGGGGAAACGATTCCATTTACGAAACAAGCAAAATATCTGGGGGTTACCCTAGATAAGAAGGTCAACTGGGATGTACCGTTAGAGAATGTAATCCGCAGGGCTATGCACAATAAGCCAAAGGTTGCAGTGCTATCGGGGCGGCAAAGCCGCGGACGACCCCTAAGGGAGAAAACAAAAAAAAAAAAAAAAAACGCACGGCTAAACTGTCCCTATGGACATGCTGTAGAATCTGTGGAAATAACTGGGGAACAAACCCCCAACAGATGTACTGGCTCTATGTAGTTGTTATCAGACCAATGATAACATATGGAGCCATAGTTGGTGGCCCAAGGCACTTCGTAGTATCGCGAGGGCCAAACTGGTTCATCTACAGACACAAGCTTGTCTGATTATAACGGGAGCGATAAGCACCGCTCCATCAGCCGCTCTGGAGATCCTCCTTAATATTCCACCTCTTCACATTTGGCTGGAGAGGATGGTGAGGTGGACAACATACAGATTAAAACAAACGGCCGACAGCATGCAGAAGGAAATCAGTCTATGAGGGTCCGGACTCCTCAATGACGTTGAGGGTCATGAGATTCTGGGAATGGTCTCAGACTTGATGCCTACAAAGATCAGTAGAGATCTGCCTTTCAAAAACGATATGAAGTTGTAAATCTGCCCTCAACGAACTGGGCAGCTGCAATGAGGTGTCGCTGGTCTGAATACCAGGTCACTCGGACCATGATGGCAATGTTGCGGCCGACATGCTTGCCAGGAATGGAGTCCAAGGGGACTTCATCGGACCAGAACCTGTGCTGGGGATATCATCATGCACAGCAAAACACACCTTAAAGACCTGGACAGAAAGAATGACAATCCAGCAATGGCAAAATCTACCAGGATTAGCTCACTCTAAGGCCTTCATAAATGGCCTGTCAGAGTCAAGGGCTAAAAAACTTCTAGAGCTAAACAGACAACAACTGAGTACTCTAGTCGGCCTGTATACAGGACACTGCCGCTTGCGTCACCACATGCACCGAATTGGAGTCTGTAATGAAACTGAGTGCCGGCTGTGTATGGAGAGTGACGAAACACCAGAGCGCATACTGTGTTCCTGTCCGGCAGCGGACAGGAGTAGACACCTGCTCTTTGGCAAGACAAAGCTTGCTCCGGAAAATCTGGATCAACGTTCGCCGACAAAGATTATCGACCTCTGCAGGAGGCTGGCTTCGTTGGGCGAAATATAGACCATTAGGCGTGAGCCACAATAGACCTTATGGTCGCAGTGGAGGGACCGATTTGGCCCACTCACAATCAAACCTAACCTAGGTCATCTATTGTCCACATAAAACCAGACTTTCTTTTTTTTTTCAATATTCTTTATTTACGAACACAAAATAGTACATTTGTACTGTTAATAAGTTCTACAATAATTAATAACATAAAATCACATTTGATTTTGAGGTTAACTTAAATTATATCACTGCCAAGTACTTTACAAACTATATACTCTTTAACTGAAATCTGTTGTATCCATTTAATAAATGTCTTTTTAGGTACATTGTGAAGCCTTGTATACGATGTATGTTTCTGAATTTTTCTGGAATAGTCTTAAATCATCTTATGCTCCTCGTAATCACACTGTTGAGTTTTATATTTGTTATTGATGCTACTACACGTGGGTCTACCTGTTGTCTTGTTAAATACATATGTATTTCACTACTTCTTGCCACTTTATGTTCATTTTTATTTGATTATTTCATATTTTATACATTAATTTACATTCGTCCAGCTTTATAAGGTTATGAATTTATAAAATGGTAATGTTTTATACAAACATTTAGTGGGATAAAACCAGTTTAAACCATATAATATTTTTAGTACCCAATTTTGTGTTCTCTGCAATTGTAGTCTCAGCTTTGGTGCAAAAGCCCAAACAACAATCATATATCTCATATGTGGTTCTATTAATGAATAATATATTAGTTTCTTCAATCTCTCTGTTAAATGATATTCACACCTTAAAGGCTCCAATAGACTATTTTAAGATAATGTTTTCGCCAAAATTCAACTGCTTGTATATTGTTAATCTAAGGTATTTATAGGTTTATATTAATATTAATATTTTTTATGCATTTACCTTTTTGTGCAAACATTATGTACACTGTTATATTTTATATATATATATATATATATATATATATATATATATATATATAGTTTATTTTCAAATTATTACCTAATAGCCACCTATAATATGTATCCAAGATATCATTGACTATTATTTCCAACGAATCCTGGGGGTCATGTGAATACAACAGCAATGTGTCATCTGCGAAAGTTATGTATGTATCTTTTTATTTTGGTAATGATAGATTCTCTACATACAACAAATACAAAATTGGTCCAAGCACAGATCCCTGTGGGACACTCGCTATCAGAATTTTGGAGGTGCTTCTTTTACTATTCGCAACAGTTGTTTGCCTTTTGCCAGATAGATAACTAGATATAAGTTTATGTGCAATGCCATGTATTCCCGTATTATACAGTTTGTTTAATGGAATGCTATGATTAACTATGTCAGATTGCTTTTAGTGAAAATTTTCATTAAGAAAATTCACTAATAGAGAGGTCGTGATGAAAAGCTTTTGAAAACATTCCTTCAGATAAGCGCGAATTTGACTCTCTAGAACCCAAAACCAAGGCTCGTTAAAATTTTTAGCTGTTTATATATATATATATATATATATATATATATATATATATATATATATATATATATATATATATATATATATATATATATATATATATATATATATATATATATATATATATATATATATATATATATATATATATATGTATCTGAGCGAGAACTAAAAAAAATACTCAAATGATTTGAACGAAATTTGGCACATAACTTCATTGTATTAAGACCGCGGACGAGTTCATATATCAGCTATAACGAGCATTCATTTTTCTCCCCAAGACGTATACAAAAATATTTTTGAAAACGGTATATTTTTGTAAGTATCAGAGTAACTGGAATGAGACTTTGCATGTGGCTAGAGATAGTGAAAATAAACCTAAGTTGTGAATTTTAAGTAATTTGGTACACAATATTTAGTCTTCTCCAAATTAAAAATAAAATCTGAAAGACATGTGTTGAAACGACTTAGTGGTTAAAGTCCAATGCCTGACAGAGAGAGTAGTTAACTGTCAGATGTAGATTGATTCATACAACAGGTATAAACCATACATCAACGGTAACGAAACAAAATAAATAACAGGCATAAAATATACTACCCGAACCAACAATCGTGAAATCTCGGCCACAAATATTGATTGGTATAGGGTAATGTGTAGCATGCAAATTAGATACTTGATATTAGTATCAGGTCTATGGAACATACGAATCGTGGATGATTACTTTGTAACCAATACAATGTTACGAATAGTGGATTCGTAACGATTACATATGAGTATTAAAAAGTAACAATTCCCATCACTACTACCAATGTGAAGGCCTAACAAGGTTGAAGTTCCACTCAGTTTAGGGGGAAAACCCTAAGGCTGAAGGCTACACAAAGGAACCCCTTTCAAGACTGCGAAATATGATAAAGGAAAACAAGGCTGGACAGGCTAGAGATTTAGACGGAAGCTGATGTGATTGATGAAACCTGTAAGTCAGATTTAACAAGCTCTCATCAGAACCTACAAAGTTTGTTATTTATTATCGTGAATATAATAAACATTTTGTACTGTTTTACACGTTACCATTAAACATAGAAATTATTGTAGGTTAATGATGTCATTGCGTCACTTTCTACTCTATGGCTCGATACAGCAAATGTTTGACATCTTGAAATCAACTTGGACTCTGAATGAGAGATGTCACTTGTCTTTGGAGACTATATTTACCGGAATGGATCTGATAAAATTACTCTTTTTAATTAAAATTAACACCTAAAGTGGACAATATAAGGAAATAATTGCGTAGACAAAGCATTTGTTCCATTCAAGTGCAATCTTTTAATTAACATATGCAGGATCAGTATAACCTAAAATGTTTTTATTCTTTATTTTAATTTTAATGTTCCAGATGTGACTTTGGTCTGCGTGCTTGTGCTTAAGTACCACTTATTCAGATTTAATTCCTGTAACATAACCGCTTGCTTAGATCTTTTATAACATAATACATCATGGCAGGTGTTCCTCAATTTTTCATACTGATTTTTAAATAATCATTTAACTTGTGATAATGCAATCGCAAATGCAAATTAAGCTATATTTTACTGCATTTAATACATGACACATTTGCGAGAAGTGTCATGCTCTAATCATATAGCGGCATACTTAAAGGAAAATGTTAGATGAAACCTGTAAGTCAGATTTAACAAGCTCTCATCAGAACCTATAAAGTTTGTTATTATCGTGAATATGATAAATATTTTGTACTGTTTTACACGTTTCCATTAATCATAGAAATTACTGTAGGTTAATGATGTCATTGCGTCACTTTCTACTCTATGGGTCGATACAGCAAAGTTTGACATCTTGAAATCAACTTGGACTCTGAATGAGATATGTCACTTGTCTTTGAAGACTATATTTACCGGAATGGATCTGATAAAATTGCTCTTTTTTATTAAAAGTAACATCTAAAGTGTGCAATATAGGGAAATGATTGCGTAGACAAAGCATTTGTTCCATTCAAATGCAGTAATATTTTAATTTAACATATGTAGGATCAGTTTAACCTAAAATGTTTTTATTCTTTATTTTAATTTTAATGCTCCAGATATGACTTCGGTCTGCGTGCTTGTGCTTAAGTGCCACTTATTTACATTTAATTTCTGTAACATAACTGCTTGCTTAGTTCTTTTATAACGTAATGCATCATAGCAGGTGTTCCTCAATTTTTCATACTGATTTTTACATAATCATTTAACTTGTGATAATGCAATTGCAAATGCAAATTAAGCTATATTTTACTGCATTTAACAGATAAGACACATTTGCGAGGTGTCATGCTCTGATCATATAACACCATACTTTAAGGAAAATGTTTTGGGATTTTCAGCTATCCTGTTCTTCGGGGGACCATTATTAACAATGCAGAACACTTTCCTACGAGAGTTCAGTCTCTAGTTGGACCAGAGAATGGTTAAATCATCTTAGCAGTTTCACCAGCTCTGAATAGTTAGATCATACTGCAGCCTAGGCTCTGGCTGCAGCACTTTAACGGCAGGAAACTATGTTAAGTAAAACTTGCTTAATTTGAGTGATTTTCAAATTGTAAATTCATTAGGATTGGTAACTTTTGTTAGTTGATTTTATAATAAACTTTTTACACCGAATTTCTCTTATCTTATTGTCTAGTGTCAACACACCTACAATACTCGATGGCAAAAATTCACGCCTTATCTGTTTATTCACATCTTCATTCATTTCTTTGTTCATTTAGTTATATAAAACTTATTTCAAGGGATTTTAATGTACTTTAAAAATTTAGACCTTAAAAGTTACTATGATTATTTAGTATTTTCAGTTGATTTTTTTCTTCAAAAGGTAACCCTGAGGTCATGATTATCGCATCTAGGGGATTGTAACTAAAACTGGATGTAGGTGGTTAACTGTCAAAAGTCACTGCTAATTGAACTTTATTTTTTCAGAAAGTGGAATTACAAGTTGACATGTCTGCTAAGAAAAACCACACAATTATCAGAGGATTGTATCCTAGCGTATTTCAGAAGGAGGTTATTGCAAATCCACAAGCTTTAATAACTCACCTGCGGCATCAGTTGCTGTCTAACAGGCGGCGTCGCCTGTTGCCTTACAGTTTGTGGGATCTGAGGAGATTGTGGTGCCTGTCCCACCCCTATGTTGATTTTCTGTCCTTGAATGGTTCTTACAGATGCGATTGTTCTTGATGCCCCTAACTGATGATTTAGTACTATCGGCTGTATCTGCTGCTGTTGCTGTACTTGAGATTGACCAATAGTAGGTTGTTCCATGTAGAAAATCTGTTGCTGAGGACGAGATGTTACTACAGTAGTCGTGCCTCCTGTCTGAAATACTTCACTTCTGTTGGCAGCTGATACCTCCTGAAGTATGTATTGCTCCGACACAGGCTGTGCTTGCTGTGCCTGTTGCGGTTGAAATGACAACTGTGACTGATCAAGAATTAGCTGTTGTGTACCTGTTTGACCACCTTCAACCAGCATAACATGTTCGCTTGACACAACAATCTGAAACAAGAAGAAACATATTGGTAGCTATTTACTAATTTTGGGTTTTCAGTCTTTTATTCATTTAATTAACGACAATATCAATTTCTTTCTTTTGTTTAATGTTTTTTTTTCAAATGATTTTCGATTATATATATATATATATATATATATATATATATATATATATATATATATATATATATATATATATATATATATATATATATATATATTGGTTTTTAATAGTATACAATTGTATTTAGATAAGCCAAGTTGACAAACCATCTGGTTTTGCAATGTATTCTTGATATCAGATTCACAGTAACTTCTCAGCTTCACTATACCAGGTTTTATCTCTAACATAGTTGTATTAACAACAGCATGGTACAGTTTTTTTTTAACGGCGATCTATTTCTGTGACTAAGGCCAATCACCGAGGTCGGGGAGCAGTTACACCTCATTATCCTGGAAATTTTTGCCGACTCCTGCCTTTCTGTAAGAAGGGTAGGGATTTTTAACGTGCCCAACATTGCATTGACACGCGATCCACGAAGGGCGGAATGTGCAGACATTCAAGTTGCTCAAATACAATGCCACAATCTCGGTTGATGTTAATTTTACAGTATGTGCTGAAAAAAGTAAACGGGAACCCTGAAAATCGAACCGAGGCCCACGTTCTTACCATTGAAGCTATAATGGTACAGTTCACTAAGTCAAGGAACAGTTAAAAGTGATAAGTAAAACTAAAATTTCTGGTTCACTATGTATGAAGCAACGAAATTTCACTATCACACTATTGTAGTTTGATTGGTTAAGACATTATCAAGCGTGAGTTACTGGCTTCAATTATTATATTTATGTCATAGCGGGAGTGGAGAGGAGCTGGGGGTGTAAAGCTGGCAATGTAACGTTTAGTAAATTGGTTGACGTCTAATTGGTTGTTAAAGACAATTATATTAGGGTTTCTTGCAGGTTTGTTGGCCTCCAAACTAGTAAATCAAATTATTCATTGCCAACAACCAGATTTCAAGAGACAGTGCTTCCCCAGAAATTTGATCGCATTTCAAATCAACACAACTCTGAAACTTTTGAAAAAAGAGGGATGGGGCAGAAACATATCCAGGGTTATTTTCCAGAGCTTTTTCACATAAGAAAAAAAAGCCAATCATCTGTCTAAGGTATCGATATAACTTCCATGTTTTTAAATGGATGTATGCCTGTATATTTTTAGATATTTGAATGCAGCATTTCATTCTGAGTTCATGTAGCTTGTTTGATACTTAAAATAATAAATAATAATAATAAGCATTTTAATGAATTACATGGGTGGCTGAACAACAATGCTCTATTGACAACTGTCAGATTTGTAATTCACGGATGTCAAAACAGTAACAGTACGCTTGTATTATTATAACTTGATAACTGAATATTGAAGAAAGTGTATTTAAAGCTTGTAAAGCATTTTTTAAGCTTGTTTATTAAAAATGGTTTTTGTGAGGTTCACTGTTCGAGAAAGAAGTGATACGGTGCAAATATATTTAAATAACAATCTTATAACATATATTTAAATAACAATTAGAGTGTCACTCTAAGGGAAAAAAAATTACTGTCACTCGTAGAGATTATATAAGAAGGTTCCCCGGATGTAGATCTCCTTCAAAGCACGCCTTCAAAAGGTTGGCTACGACATTTTCAAATACTAAGGGTGTCTTCGATGTTAAAAAATGTTATAATCATTTATCTGTCCTTACTGCAGAAAATCAAATAAATGTGTTAGGTTATTTTGGAGCATGACCGGAAAATTCCATCACTGATGCTGCATGAAACTTAGGCATTTATTGTTCTTCTATACATAAAGTTTTGAAAAAATATAACTTCAATGGCATTTAAGTTTTTAAATGTCCAAAAGCTTAGTGATACAGACTCCCGTAGAAGACTGCAGTTCTGCGACAAATTTCTACAGCTCTGTAAGAAAGATAACGACATCCTCAAAAAAATATTGTGGACTATAGCGAGTTTTTTTTTCCACCACGGGAAGAAGTAATCGTCAAAATAGACGATATTGGTCAGTGGATAACCTGCAAAAAATATGTGAGGCCAAACATCAAGGTTATCACTCTGTTAACGTATGGTGCAGTATAGTTAATACACATACCTGGATGAAGATCAGAAGCATTAAGACCTAACAGGGAATGAAAGAAATAGAGGCGGTACTCAAAGCAATATGAGAAAAAAGGCAAGGAAATAACTTGCTTTTAACTTGAAAAATAATTTGACAATGTGGTTTGAAAAATATTGTTTCATATAATGAAGAGAGCTAGATTGGATTTGAGAGATATGATCCTTTTGTGAACTATATATGTTGTTATATTTCTCAACGATGCTTTGAGTTTGATTTTTCAAATGTTGTTTTATCAGTGTTAGTGCCAAACCTTACCTTACCTTCCATACATACTAAGTTTCGAGAATAATTTATCATGTTTTACACTATCAAATCCTTTACTCAAGTCTAAGTATTATTTGAGAGATATGATCCTTTTGTGAACTATATATGTTGTTATATTTCTCAACGATGCTTTGAGTTCAATTTTTCAAATGTTGTTTTATCAGTGTTAGTGCCAAACCTTACCTTACCTTCCATACTAAGTTTCGAGAATAATTTATCATGTTTTACACTATCAAATCCTTTACTCAGGTCTAAGTATAATAAAGCTGTTTTGTGTGATTTATTTAAGGCTTCTATATCGTAGTGGTTTAATTTGATCTGATTGTATATTTACCTCTCCTAAGGCCATTCTGTGCATCAGAGATTAATATATTATTATTATTATAATTAGGAGTTTATTCTACTCTATATTATCTTCACAAATATTTTACTAAATATTGGCAGACTAACAAGAGACCTGTAATTTTTATCTGTTTTTTTTTTCACCTTTCTTGTATCTTGTAAACTGTAGATTGTTTTAATGAGTCATATGGGCATTTGACCTCTCAGGGCTGCGACCACAATGGGTCTTTTGTGTGTGACTCTTTTGCCTAATAGTTGGGGGCTATTTTACCTATTTTCTGGGGTGTTAAGGTCATCCCTCCAAGGTATTTGAGCCTTTGGCAGAACTAAGCCATGCAGTCGCATAGCAAGTGTTGTTGTTTCTGCTGTTTCAGTGCAGTATCTGCAGGTTTCACTGTCCGCCTTACCCATCTTTATAAGGTGATACCTTACTGGGGAGAGTCCTGTGAAAAGTCCTGCAATTATTCTCAAATCATTCCTGTTCAATTAAAGAAACAGTTGAGACGTCTCATTGATTTGGTGATTAACCATTTTGCCTGTCTTAAGCCTGGCGGTTTTCCTCCAGTAAGACAGCATTTGGTTCCTCTCCCAAGTATCAACTTCATTTATTACGTGGCTTTTTGTTAGTCCACAATAGGGCTCCGGACCATAGAATGGTGTTTTTGCTGCCCTTTTTGCAAGACTATCTGCTTCCTTGTGTCCTTCGATGCCTTGATGCCCTGCATTCACATCAAAATTACTTTGTTATTCATAGCCAGTTGCAGTCCCAGGTGAGTTTCTTGTATATTGCTATTATATCTGTGGCAGATATAATAATTCAACAGATATGAACCTGAAGCTAAAATAAGGAAAGCTGCACAGGAAGGATGTCCATTATCACCATTTTGTTCAATTTATTCATATAAGATACAATGAAAAGCCTGAGGAAAAAGGCAGGAGGAATCAAAATAAATTAACAACAGTTGGATTGGATAAAGTGTGCAGAAAACAGAGCCTCAAAGAAACGCAATAAACTACAAAGCATATACTTGTGTCTATTGTAGGAGCAGGTAAGATGAGTGTTGTTGGTTTTTTTTGCTCTTTTTCTTTAATGCATTCCTTGGTTGTTTCATATTCATTATAATAATAAAAATTGGCTATCTGTATACAGGACCATTGTTAATTAAGGAATGTTAGAAGTGTAAAAATTGGTAACCCTCTCCAATTATTGAATTAATATAACAATACAATACAAAATTGGCGACCTGCCAGGACTGGCAAATGAACTTGAAAGGACACAATGTTAAAGACTCACTGAGAAAAGAATTTCGACTATAAATAAACTGTCAGAATCAGAGCATTAACTCTAGTAGTAACAGTGAGAATCCACATGTAAGCTAGATATTTATTTATTTCCGTAAAGCCCAACAGTATACAATCAGTAACAGGGCCACTAATTGAGTAGGTACATTACAAAGTCCAATTAGAGAAATAAACAAAATATTTATAACGCTAGTGAAATAAAATGAATGTGCGGTACAGTTTTGGCAGACTTTTCAGTTGCCATTAACATCCCAAACTCTCAACTAAGGTTAACCAACAGCCATAGTCTATTGAAGATAACAATAACCACCAGGTATGCCCCCGCTTGTGTTTTGGAGTCATTGCATGTGTAACCAGCAAGACAGAGACGATTTTACGTTAGTAGTGGCATCCGAAACCATCAGGTATGCTTTAAAAGATCCCCTTTAATGCCTAGATAAGCTGCCTTTATGTGTCATGGACCCCAAGTCAACAGACAAGTAACAACAATGCTGCTATTATCGACAGCATTATCAGCAGCATTCATCATCCCTGTGCAGCTACTTAGAATGAAAGGTTATGAGAATTTACCACAGCCTGGTAATATTAAGTATAACATAAGAGTTTGTAAATAGCTATTGGCCTGTGATACGACGTTAAATTAAAATTCGATAATATAGAAGAACTCGATGAAATATAGAACAAAATAGATCAGAATTGTCTATGATTTAGCAACATCATTAATTGAATATTTTATATAGTTTTGTCTATGAAGGATTTGTATATAGGTTGTAGTCATAGTGCATTGTTAGCAAAATGTGAGCACAAGTATGTATATCTCATTCTGGCTGATTATTTTCAAGCATTCTACAATTTTCCAAGAACCATGTACTCAAAACGGAAAAATATAAGTTCCCTTAGAAAGTGTGGACCAACCAGCTTTACTGAATATAACCCAAAACGTACTAAACTAAAACTTGGCCGTCGTTTTGTTGTTTATCAATTTCCAAGTGCGTTCAGACACATAAAAATGAGCCAGAACAGCGAAGAAGTGCAAATCGAGAATGACAAACGAGATTTAGATGTTATCAAGGTGCAATTTTACGAACAGCTGAAAAAGTTTTATGGCGAAAGAGTGGAGAAAGATGTAATTAAAAATTGTTAGAAGGCTGATAGAGTGAAAGAAGTCAATGAAGACATCAAGAGTGGTAAATTAGCTGTTTCAACAGGTAAAAAAGCAGTACTATCGTCGGTGTTAATGAACATTTAGTGGCAAAACGAAGCTCTCTTGACTAACCTATTGTTTACCTAATACCCATGGAACAGTACTTTGATGTGTTGTTAGAGTGTCACCAAAATACAGGACATGGCGGGAGGGATCAAATGCTGTTTGCCTTAAGAAATAAATATTACGTTCCCAGAAGAGCGATCGAAATTTTAATTTCACTATGCAAGGAGTGTCTACTTAAAAAATCGCAACCCCACAAGTGATATGTTGTGGGTCCAATTCTTTTTAAAGATTTTAATGTTCGCGGGCAAATAGGCTTGATAGATTTTCAAGCTGCCCTTGATGGAAAGTATAAATGGCTTGTCAACTATCAAGACCACGCGACACAATTTTTGCATCTTCGCCCTTTACAAAGCAAACATACAGCGGAAGTGGCTATACAATTGCTGAAAATGTTATTGGAGTTTGGAGCTTCGCACATACTGCAAAGTGACAATGGCGGGGAATCTCGTCATGTTATATACACTGATGTATCAATGGCTTTTGGCAGTGTGTGTCATACCCTTCTTCTGCAAAAATTGTTTGCAATGGGCATCTGTGGTTGTTATCTTTCGTGGATTCGATCTTACCTGTCTGACAGAAAGCAACTTGTTAGCATTGGTGGTGCTCTATCAGATGAGGTCCTCGTCTTGTCTGGGGTACCACAGGGATCACATATAGGTCCCGTTCTCTTCAATATTTTTATTAATGATGTTGTGAGTTGTTTTGAGTCATCGAAATGTTTATTGTATGCAGATGACTTGAAGTTTTTTTAAGAAGTTGTCCATGGTGTCAACACTTTGCAACATGATCTCGACAACTTGATTTGTTGGTGCAGTTCAAACTTGTTGTCGCTTAATGTGGGCAAATGTAAGGTTGTGAGCTATTTTAGGGGTCAGAATCGGATTGTTCATAGCTATACCATTTATAACACGGTGTTGGACGTTGTCACTTCAGTTGCAATCTTGGTGTAATTTTCAAAAATGATATGTCATTTAATCTGCATATTGATGCTGTGGTTGTGAAATGCTGCAGACTTTTGGGGTTTGTTAAAAGACACACTAAACATATGACTGACACAAGGGCAATCACTAGTTTGCATACATCCTTGGTTCGAAGTAATATTGAGTATTGTTGTGTTGTATGGTTTCCATCCTATGCTTGCCACATTAATCGTATTGAAAGGGTACAAAACAAATTTGTTAAGTACCTTCTTTATAAGCATCACTTTTCTTGCCAAGATATTGGGTATAATGTCAGATTGCTTCTTTGTGGTATGGCCAGTCTCAAAGCGCGACACGAGTATCTTTCATTGATGTTTATATATAAGTTAATTAATGGTCTCATTGACTGTAATGATCTGCTCGAATTGGTCCTTTTCCATGTTCCATCACGCCCAACTCGCCAACAGTAACTTTTTTTTGAGCAAACACACAGGACCAACTATGGATGTTAACAGTTTCATGGACAGATTGTTGCATAATTATAATGCTAATTTTTTCAATTGTGATATCTTTTATATTGCTATGTCTAGGATGAAAACTGTCTTAAGACAGTTATTTTATTACTTTGAGTTTTTTTTTTATTTTTAAGTACCATTTGGAATTGTTTAATTCTGTAGGTGCAAATTTAAATAAATAAATAAATAAATAAATTTACTTCTTCCATAATAGAAGAAATCATCAGCTACTGTTCTGACTGCAAAATTATTGACGGCAGGCACATCACCCTGAAACCCAGGGTGGCGTGGAAAGAAGTAACCAAGATGTTGAGAACACGCTTCGTTCCTGGATGTCTTGACATCACCTCCACAAATTGGTCCCTGGGCTGCTATTTTGTACAGTGACAGAAAAATTCCTCAAGGTATAGTGTTATTGAAAGGACTCCGCACTATGCATTATTTGCAGCTGACCAGAAAGATTAAAATCAACAAACCTGCCAGACTCTGTAATTAAAAAGCTTCGAAGAGAAGAGGAACTTGAAGATATAATGCGTTCTTCACAGACAAATAACACTGAAGAGGACATACAGCTGGGTAATACAGAAAAAAGTGCGAATGGGATTTTAAGTGATACTTTTGTGTATTGTTGCCCATGCAGTGACAAAAATCAGAGAACAACCTATTGTCACTTGTGAGGTATGTAAACCTACAGTGCATTTATATTGTAGATGTTTAAGCTCAGGACCATCTTCAAAGCCAGAAATAAGGATTTGTTCTCTTTGTACAGCTGAGAATAAAATTGAAAACCAAAGACTGACACCTTACTCTGGCCAAAAAAAGAGCAGTCGAAAAGACTATTGACACATCCAACAAAAAATTTAAGTCAATTGAAATCCGACCATATGTTGATTTAGCAGTTCCTAAAAATGTTGTACTGCTGTAACATACTGTTAAGTACTAAAGGAATATTTTTTTCAAAACTGGTATAGAAGTGTTACAGGAGAGATGGAAAATGTATAGAGCTAGGGGGTATTATGTAGAAACATTTTAACTAATTAACGAAATAGTGTTTAATTCTCTTGGTTTGGCAACTGTTTAATCCACCTTCATATTCTTAATGTAATGTTTTATCGACCATATAGTCAACCTTATGTTTAATGAAGCATATTTAAAAATTGAAGTATAATAATAAATCCGCACAGAGGCACACACCCCCCCCCCACACACACACACACCCGCCACACTCAGACGTACAGAGAGAGAGGGGGGGGATGAAATCCTGGATCTGCCCTTGCGTACACTCATTGGTTTGTCTCATTACTTTCCAGCAGCATTCCACAGTACATGGTGCTCCTAGGTGGTAACCCCTCCAAGTAGTGACCGTGCCCAACATTGCTTAACTTAGTTGATCACAGCGATGTGTTCAACATGGTGAGGCCGTTTCCGTTTAAAAAATTTGGATGTATAAAAAAAGTACGTTTTAACTGTTGCCTTTGAGACTGTTGACTGTGAAACCAGGCCTGACATTGCTTAACTTAGGTGATCACACAGTGTGACTGTTATCGTTTAAAAATTTGGATGTATAACAAAATGTAGCTTACCTGTTGTCTTTGAAACTGTTGACGATTATCTTGTGCAATCACATACTGGACAGTCTGGGTCTCTGATTCACTTTGAAAAAACTGGCTGTCATCATTAGTCTTCTTTTCTTGGTTCAAAACTTGGAAATACTGGGCCATATTTCATGAAATATCATCAGAGTCCCATCTGAAAAGAATGAGGTTATAGGTGTTACTTACATATTCTTTCACAAAAGTGATCACATTTTTATAAGAAAGTATTTCTTGTGCTGTGTGCTTCCAAGACTATACAATAAGTCGTACTAAATTCAACTACACTTTCAGGCTTAGGGTTGAACACACTGAGACCTTAAAGACAGTCTGCAGCGAGATTTGGGAAGTAGGCAGACTGAGGCACCGTAATCAATCTACAACAATTCAACCTATCCTTTCATAGTTCGTCACCCTCTTAAAAATGGCTCCAAAATATGAGCCGAAACAGCCAGTTTTAATAAATTCTGGATGTGGTTCAACCTGAGAACCAAATATACCTGTGTATATGCAATAGAAAATAGCGCAAAGCGCCATCTCTGGTTTTGTGGTGGTTTCTAGGCTTCCACATACACACAGTACAGCAAGAAGGAAGCTGTGGGAAGAAAACTAGCAAGCAAAAGCAACCACTCCCCTGGCTAATCCCACTACATGCATTGAATTACATCATTCGCTAAGCACTGTCAGTTAATTTCTGTCGGGACTTGCAGTGAGATCTATAGAAGGAGACATGGACCGGTTTCATCTTTTTTTTTGGACTCTTTAATGTGCCATACCTACGTTCCGACAAGTCGGCCTTAAGGCAGGCAGACTTCTGGTGTGGTGTATAGCAGGAGAAAGGCTGACATCTCTAGGTAGTAAAATAACACATGGAGGTAGAGGCCTCTCCAGTAAGCTTTGAAAGGGGCCAACGACCTGGCTTGGATGCTGCTTGGGAATTTCAAAGTTTTCAAGATCTATATCCTTTTTTAAGTTTTAGGACAATAATGATTTTGTGTTATCGGTTCTTAAACAAAACATCATGGGTATTCAATAAGCAACATAAACGTGTTTATTTATAATTTATTAAAGTTGGCCATGACAAAAAGACACATGTCCAGTTACAGAAAGTCTTGTTAAATGTTTAGTGTGACATTAGATAATCATTGGTTCAGAAAACCAATTACAGAATGTGATTTGGTTTTGTCACCATGACAACCAAATATATTGAAGCTGTGATTGGTCATTTTGATTAGTGATTAACTGACATCATGTTAAATATTTAACAAGGTTTTCTGCAACCGAGCATTAACTTATATAAAATTGCTCTAATAATTGCAATAATTTGATATATGTGGATATTTTTGTTATATAAAATCAGTTTATATCGATGTTATTTTTATGTAGTTATTTTATGATTATGAATTTGGCACGTTCAGGCAACACAACTGTTGACTTACAATGTAAATGTGTTTCTGTAATGGTCAAACTGAAACTAGTTGAATGCACCCACTATTATGATGTTTATTTTATTTTCATGTTGAATATTGATATACATCCCATAAGACATTTTATGGATGTAAGCTGTTATTTTCGTTTTATTATAAGAATTTTTGGATAAAAATTCCCTAACGTAGCCACAGACTTTTATTTATAGTTGTCATGGGTCTGAACATTTCCAGTTGTTTTCTGACTGAAGATGCCATAAAAGGCGAAACAGAGAAAAACGGGCATTTGTGAAGCTGGAAAATTTTTTTGGTAAATTTGCAGTTTACCTCCTGAAGGGTTTTTAGACATTTATTTTCAGAAACATGCTTAGAACCCTTCCTGGATACACAAACCACAAGAAAGATTTCTTGCAAACAACCCCCAAGAATATTACGGAACTAGGAGTGAATATAAGTGCTCGGCGGGGAAGATAAAAAAGAAATATGAACGCAAATGTGAAAAAAAATATCTTTGTCGAACTTCTAAAAGCTGCCTTTTTCACATTTTACAGGTATACCTCCTTTAAATCCTATCTACATCGACTTCATCCCAGGTCCAGTAACTTTCTTGGGGGTTGTACCGAAGAAATTTTTCCATGTGGTTTATGCATTGAGGGTGACTGTTAGCATGCAGGAGGGGAACAAAAACCACCACGACGAACTGGCAGTCAAAAATACGCGGAGTGTAATCTGAGAAATAGATAGTGATAGGTAACTGCAGTGGAGCATGTAACAGAGCAAGCAAAAAAAATTGGAAAATTGTGAAAAAACATTTTTTTACCTTGCCACACCAGGCCAGCAAAAAATTTAAATGTAAATAACCGAGGGGGAAACCACTCCTTTCATTATGCGTACACTTGTCTTTCATTACATTTTAAATATTTTAATTATTCACTTTCATTACCAAAATAATTTTCATTACGAACGTATTATTTTCATTACATTTAAATATTACTTCACTCCTTTCATTACCTTTCATTATGCCTTTACTTTCTTTACATTCTTTCATTATCTTCCAACAATATTTAGTTACTTGTGAGTATATGTTCAATATATGTAACTATTCCTAAAGATACCAGAAGAATTGGCAACATAATCGTCAATAATCGATGACAAGAAGTAGAGAATATAGTAATATTGCTAACTCGATACATCATAATGGACTCATCTCAGTTTAGGTAGAAAAGCGGAAAGTCTTGTACTTTATTTTCAGCCTTCTTGTTAATATTATTGGATATAATAATAAGTTTACTAAAAAATCCAATCAATACATAAATAAATGCTAATATCAGATATTTACATCATATTACCATATTAATTACGTAATCTTAATCTATTTAAAAAAAAGTCTGGACGCAGCAAGTGCGTTATGGTAGTGAATTTTCATAAAAATGATCTGGCACAAAATATTTTATTATAACTTTTTTTTCTTGTAACATAGAAATCTAAATTTTGGTGTATAGTTTACATTTTATATCATAAACCTACCTACCAAATTTGGTTATCATAGAATTTTTATTTTTTAAGATAAAAATTTTTTTTCAAATGAAAACTCAAAATTTTTCCGGAAAACCTCGTCCAATTTTTCTGATTAACAAACTTATCAAAGACTTTTACAAAAGGAAGGTACGTGCCAAATTTTATCAAAATCAGCCCATTATTCTTTGAGATAAAAATTTTTTTTGAATGAAAACTCAAAATTTTCCCGGAAAACCTCGTCCGATTTTCCTGGCTAACAAACTTGTCAAGGCCATTTACAAAAGGAAGGTACATGCCAAATTTTATTAAAATCGGCTTATTACTTTTTGAGATAAAATTTTTTTTTGAATGAAAACTCAAAATTTTCCCGGAAAACCTCGTCCGATTTTCCTGGATAACAAACTTATCAAGGCCATTTACAAAGGGAAGGTACATGCCAAATTTTATTAAAATCGGCTTATTACTTTTTGAGATAAGAATTTTTATCGAATGAAAACTCAAAATTTTCCCGGAAAACCTCGTCCGATTTTCCTGGCTAACAAACTTATCAAGGCCATTTACAAAAGGAAGGTACGTGCCAAATTTTATTAAAATCGGCTTATTACTTTTTGAGATAAGAATTTTTTTCGAATGAAAACTCAAAATTTTCCCGGAAAACCTCGTCCGATTTTCCTGACTAACGAACTTATCCAAGCTATTTACAAAAGAAACGTACATGCCAAATTTTATCAAAATCGGCCCATTATTTTTTGAGTTATCGGTGTGATACATATATATATATATATATATATATATATATATATATATATATATATATATATATATATATATATATATATATATATATATATATATATAACATATAAAAATTGAAACTAACCCCGGATATGGGTTCTAGGGGTCCTAGTTCGCGCTCATTTGCAAAATTTTTTTCAAAATTCAAAAGTCGGGATCTCCCCATTAGTGAATTTTTTCTACGAAAATTCACTAATAAACATATCAACGTAGAGTTACTATATAAATAATTTCTAAGAATGTACACTAACAATTTAAAAATTTTTAAAAGAATTGTATGATCTAATAGCATTCTCCTACTTAATAGCATTCTGAGCCAGATCTACAATTTGGGAACGGTCGACTTAACCGCAACTACATATTAACGTGATTATAATAGAATATGGCCCAAAAACAGTTGTACATACCTTAATAAAGTTAAACAATGTGATATATTTCATTTTTAATAACCTTTTAATGATAAACGCAATTAAAACATTTCGATTTGCAACAAAAACGTATATTTTTGCACCTGAGGTTATGACTGTTGTTTCGTTGACATATTTCATGCAGATAGGCGGTGTTGTCAGGTCCAGGAGGTCAGGTCGGCAGGAGTGTGTGTAAAAAGCATTTTAGATTTTTTATTTCGTTAAAGCGGCAAAACACTCTTGGGATTAAATTGCAGACAGGCGGTGTTGTTAGGTCCAGAAGGACAGGTCGGCAGGATTGTGTGTAAAAAGCATTTTAGATCTTTTATTTCGTTAAAACGGCAAAACACTCTTGGGATTAAATATTAAATGTGACAACGCTGCAGAAAATTGACAGTTCGAAACTTTAAAATCAGGCATTTTTGAGAACTTAATTTCTCAATTATTCTGTTATTTATGATTTTTCCGTAAATTTCTTTTCAAATTATTACTCTACGTAACATAAGCTTTCTTGTAGTGTGCGCCGTTTTGGTCAATTCCGGTTGTTGTTAAGTCGACCGTCTCCTACAATTTTCGAGTTATGGTTAAAAGATAATCTATTGATTAACTTCATTTTGCATCACTACTTTTTTTTCAATTTTTTTCAATATTGTACCTAAAATTAATGCGCTATATGCTAGATGCATTTTCAGAAAGATTTGATACCTTCCAAAAAAACCTTGCAAAATCGGGGATATCGTATTTTTCTTAAGAGTGTGGAGGTTCTGGCTTAAGAAAAAGATAATACAATTTCTGAAGATGTCATAACATTAAACTCATATACATGCATTGAATTTAAATGCACATGCAATGGTACTTGCTGTGAAACAATTCAGTAGTAGTACATTTGTTGCCTTAGTTAGTAAGTTGACAACAACGTGACAGCACTTTTAGAGCAACTTCATTGATGACAACAACATTTTCAACAATGGTGAATGTCAGTTTATTAGACATTATCCACAGACTAAGAAGAATTTAGGCAGTTAATATTACGAAAGATATAGGTGAGGTAACAAACTATTGACTTGGTTTTATTACTTATTTGCTACAAATTCTGAAAAAATTCAATAATTAAGCATGTAGTATTTAATAATTGCTGCTGTATTAAAATAGTCAATAAAATGGTAGACAGAAAACCATACAAATTAGCGCTTCCTTTAATTTATCCAAATATTAGAGCGAAAAGATAACAAATATGTTAAATGCCTGTACAAATACAAAGGCTGCTTTTAAATCGTGCAACACAATGCGAGATTTGTTATTTAACGTGACAGAAAAATCATGTTTCTTGACAAAAGCTGGAATTTATAAATTAGTGTGTACACACACATTCATCAAACTTCTAGAAATGTTAATACCAGATACGGAGAACATTCTATTCTATTCTATGTCTATTTTGTTTGGCCTAAGACGTAGGTCCATTGAGCCATTAAACGTAGTCTAATCTAGTGACGGTTGTCGATTGTCGGACTTTATATTGGCATCGCCATATTTTCACTATTATGTTTGATAGTCTGATATGTATTTAGCGTAGGTGCGGCTGATTGTAATAGTTGTAGAGTTTTTATTAAATCTTAATGTTGTTTTCTTTAAAAAATTCATTTATTATCTTAATTGTTTTAGTGTTTAGTTCGGTTAGAATTTGTTGGGTGTGAATTGGTGTTGTTATGTGATTTTCAATAAGTTTTTTATATAGGTCCTTATTTTGTTGTGGGCGATTTTTACAGTTAAAGAGCATATGTGTTATGTCTCCTTCTTCTCCACAATCACAGTTTGGTGTTTCTTTAACTCCTATCCTATATAAATGTTTTGAGGTTGAGCAATGTCCTATTCTCATGCGGATAATGTTTGTTATGTGTCTTCTGTTCGTGTATGGATATTTATTAAACCAAGGTTCCAAAGGCAGACAATTTTGGATGGATGCATACCACCTGCTTTGGTTTTCCTCCTTCCATGTTTCTTCCCATTCGGTTGTTATTTGATTTTGTAATGGTTGCGTTAAGGTGGACGTATTTATTTTAGTTTTCGAGGGGATATTGAGGTTTCTTCCAATGTTAACTAGTTGGTCTGCTATTTCATTTTCTGTTATATTCGTGTGTCCTGGTATCCATGCCAGGTATACTTCTTTTCCCTTTTCCCACATTTCTATTATTATTTGTTTGGTTTGCAACTGTAGTGTTTCAATTTTTTTTTTATATTATTTATGCACTTAGAAATAACTACACTGACAAATTTGCATTTGCAAAATATATTATTAACACGAAACATAGACCTGCAATAAATAACCACATAGAGCCACTACATTTTTGTAAAAAACAATCACTTGACTTTTTTGAATCTTTAGAAGAAAAAAAGGACATACATGACAATAGCTACCTTGTTTTAAATAAGCAAACTGATCTGATCCATCCACTACATTTTTGTAAAACAAGCACAAACTAGACTTTTTTAAATCTTTAGAAGCACAAAAGCACATACATGACAATAGCTACGTTGTTTTAAATAAGCAAACTGATCTGATCGATTCCCCTTTCTTGGAAGTTCTTCTTTCTAGTTAAATACTTGAAACAAAATAAGTCGAACTATATTAAAAAAGTTGTAATATGATAATATATTAATGTGTCGGTATTTTTGTTGTATAGGGTCTGAGTTGTTGCTGTTATTGTTTAGTTCTTTTACTGTTGTAATTATTTTTATACTTATTGTTGTTATAGTTCGATTCTATTTTTATCTTAACTATGGACACATCATTTAGACGTTTTGAGGACGTCATCTGTCATTTTTATTTTGTTTTTATCTTTAAAGAATTTTTTGATCAAAACATCAGACCGTAGTAAGTCGATATTTTCGTTGTATAGAGTCTGAGTGGGAACGTCGACTTAACCGCAACTACATATTAACGTGATTATAAAAGAATATGACCTAAAAACAGTTGTACATACCTTAATAAAGTTAAACAATGTGGTATATTTCATTTTTAATAACCTTTCAATGATAAACGCAATTAAAATGTTTCGATTTGCAACAAAAACGTATATTTTTGCACATGAGGTTATGACTGTTGTTTCGTTGACATATTTCATGCAGATAAGCGGTGTTGTCAGGTCCAGAAGGTCAGGTCGGCAGGAGTGTGTGTAAAAAGCATTTTAGATCTTTTATTTCATTAAAGCGCAAAACACTCTTGGGATTAAATTGCAGATATGCTGTGTTGTTAGGTCCAGAAGGTCAGGTTGGAAGGATTGTGTGTAAAAAGCATTCTAGATCTTTTATTTCGTTAAAGTGGCAAAACACTCTTGGGATTAAATATTAAATGTGGCAACACTGCTGAAAATTGACAGTTCGAAACGTTAAAAATCGGGCATTTTTGAGAACTTCATTTCTCAATTATTCTGTTATTTATGATTTTTTCATAAATTTTCTTTCAAATCATTACTCTACGTAACATAAGCTTTCTTGTAGTGTGCGCCGTTTTGGTCAATTCCGGTTGCGGTTAAGTCGACTGTCCCCAGTCTGAGTTCTTGCTATTATTGTTTAGTTTTTTTATTGTTGTAATTGTTGTTATAGTTATCGTTGTTATAGTTCGAATATATTTTTTCATTACTTCATAAATACCCATTCATTACTTTTAATTACCCTTCATTGCTGATCTAATTCTTTTCAATACTTTCATTACAATGGTATTTTAAATATGTGTACGCTAATTTCATGAGTTGTTTTCCCCTTGTAAATAACTCAGCAAAGGCAAGGAAGCAAAAAGTAATAGTGTCAACATGCATGTAAGATGCCAAACTTTATTTATCAGCCGATTTATTTAAAACTGTCCCAGATATAAGCTGCAAATTCACAACATTTTTACACCTGTACTTGAAAAAGGAGTCACCAATTGTTTATATCTGCAAATGTGTTTGAAAGGAAACTTTTAGTTCAAGTATTTTAATTTGGTTGATCCTAATTTATTGCAAGCCTGATTCATTTAAATACTTTTTGGACAGCCTGTACATTGGAAAAAATTTTTAAACACTTTTGACTAATTTCATGTATGAAAAAGGGCTTATGAAAATAGAAATTACCTGAAAGTTTTTAACCAGTATGTACACTACGCACTATACTGCATGCAAAATTTAAAAGATTGGAGCAGGTATATAAATAAAAATGAAGTGCAAGCTATATAAAAAGAAATGAACGTAAATGAAAAGATAACTTCGCTCCAAACTTATAAAGAGAGGAACATGATGATAATGATTTTCTGCCAAATGTCAAAATTATTAATCTTAAAACCTAGAATATTACAAATCATTACGTGCAATATTTAATTTACATGTAAACCAAACAAAAATATAGCTTGTTAGAAACAAGGGGCGTAATTTTGAAAAGTATATCCAATAGCACTGGTAAATAAAGATGACACATTGCATCGACTTCTGGGACCTAGCTACATATTTTGCAAGCTATAGATTAACATTATTTACTAATACAAAACATCAGACGATGGTAACAGCAAAGGACATTACCCAAATATTATACCTATACCTCTATTCGAACTCTAAAAGAAGAGGAACAATGTTCCTTTTGATTCTAATTAACGGATAATAGGTAATGGATTGCAGTGTGTCGACATTTCAATCAATCAAACTACTATGACTATGAATATAAATTTCACCTATATTTTTTACAATAACTTACGTCACTGATCTCAAGCGTTACACTCTGTTTAAATACAGTTTTTAAACTAATTTCAGCACTTATTCCAAATATTACAACACTTAACACTTCAACACTTCGGAAAAATGGCGTGTCCCTAGACTTGTTAGCATAAACATGTGGCTACACTAGCGCTACACGCTACACTGTCATTATTACTAACGCTGATTGACCTCTTGCTACTTAAAAATAAGGTTCCAGATATATTATTTTAAAAGTATGCTATAGATTTTTGCATTCTTACGATTACAGAAAAGGATTACCACGAAAATTAGTTTTATTAATCAGTGAAAATAAACCATTCTTTGTTGCGTACTTCAGACGGTGCACACCGTTGCCAAACCTACTCTAGCAAAAATAGGCTGGGCATGAACTCAGGCGGTAAATTTAAATATTCTGAAGGCGGCCAATGAACACAAGCAAAGTTGTCATGTGACATAAATCCGTTAAGACAATTGGTTACTACTTGTTTAAATGTTACTATAGTAACTATATAACATAAATGGATTGGTTGATAAGGTTGTTTTGATTTTTTCGCGGTTTCTTTTTAAATTACTAACCTAACTTTGATGATCATTAATTTTGATTGGTTCTTGTCACGTGGTAAAAACAATAACGGCTGACATCACGAATGAAACGTTTAGCGATTGGTTGTTGTCACGTGGTAAAATTCAGGTAAATTAAAGGGTCACTGACCTTTTAAATTAAAAAGGAGGTAGGTAAATGGAAAACGAAAGTCAAACGGTATTTTGTGGTTAAAAGCATATATCATTTTGTAAAATATAGTTTTATTATTAAAAATATAATAAGAATAAAACGGTATTTGCGCATAATGTAATTTTATCTAATAACACAAAATATGAATAAAATAATATAGGTATATTGTTATAGTAATATTAATTAAAATGGTTTGTAAGATAAATTGTCGCCGATAATGTTATTGCATGTGGAATCAATAGGTACCAAAAAACTGTCTTTTTAAAATAGCAACTATGAAATTAAATGTTACTTTATTCTAAATTAATTGGTTATTAAGTACAACATTAATTTAATAAAATTATTTAGTGTTTTTGAAAAGCTTACTTGATTAATCTTGTTTCGTAGTTAGGAAATTGTGTGCGCTAAGCAATATGCCTATCATAATTTTATCTATTTATTATGTATTAATATTATTATTAAAAAAAGTTCGGAACGCAGCAAGTGCGTTATGGTAGTGAATTTTTATTAAATGCTTCAAATTCAAATAACTCAATTTTTTATTAACTAAGAAAGTTCAATTTTGGTATGTGGTAAGGCCTTTCCTAGGGCAACGCATGCACCAAATTTAATTAAAATAGCTTTGTGATTTTCGGAGAAAATAATTTTTTCTAAAAAAAACTAAAAATTTGAATAACTCAATTTTTTATGAACTTAGAAAGTTGAATTTTGGTGCGTAGGAAGGTCTTTTGTAAGGCAATATATCCATCAAATTTCATTAAAATAACTTTGTAATTTTCAGAGAAAAATTTTTTTTCGAAAGAAAACTCATAATTTTCCCGGAAAACCTTGTCGGATTTTCCTGGCTAACAAACTCATCCAAGCCATTAATAAAAGAAAGGTACTTGCTGAGTTTAATTAAAAATAGGTTAATTATTTTTTGAGTTATCGGTTGGATATATATATATATATATATATATATATATATATATATATATATATATATATATATATATATATATATATATATATATATATATATATATATATATATATATATATATATATTATGTAGGACACCTTAACGTACAATTAAAAAAAAAGAAACAATATGGTATTGCCAGACTATATGCTATGGGTACATACCTACCAGCAATGATCTATTATACCACAAGGATAATAGATCATTGCCTACCAGGTAGATTATACTGGCAATTACAATTAAATACCTAATTGTTTTATTTCTTGAGAATACTTGTTTTTAAATACTGGACAAAATGATATAGAATTTTTAATTTAAAGCATTGCATCATACTATTGCAACATGTAAAAATTTAAAAAAAAAGGAAACCGACTCCAAAACTACTGGTGGTATCTGGATCAAATTTATGTGGGACCACATGAGAAGCATCAGCTTTCAAATAAAAAAAAAGAATCATCAAAATCGGTTTACCAGTTCACCTGGAAAAGGGTTCTGAGGTAACACACATAAAAAAAATACAGTGGAATTGAGAACCTCCTCCTTTCTTTGAAGTCTGTTAAAAAACAGTACAATCTTGAAAATCAGACTTTAGAAAATAACAATTTATACGATAAATCTTAAATACATTATGTTAAAAATTTCGGAAGCAGCAAGTGCATTATGATAGCGAGTTTTCATTAAATGCTTCAAATTGGAGTAACTCAACTTGCTATGAACCTAGAAAGTTGAATTTTGGTGTGTGGTAAGGTCTTTATCAGAGCAACATATCTACCTAAATTCATCAAAATAATTTTGTTATTTAAAAAAAATAATTTTAGAAAAATATTTTTTTTTATAAAAAAACTAGTCCGATCGGGCTGGCTAACAAACACATCAAAGTGATTAATAGAAGACAAGTATGTGCCAAGTTTCAACAAAAGAATCACAGCTAGCATAGGAAGCAGTTTCAACTCACCATCCATGAAATTTTGCTGAACCCCTGTCTTTCTGTAAGGAGGCTTTAACGTGCCCAACATCGAATGGACCCAGGGCCGACGGATTTACGCCCCCTCCTAAGGGCGGACCTTGCAGCCATTAAACTTGCTCAAATACAATGCCACAACCTCGGTTGATGTTAATTTTGTAGTATGTACTGAAAAAGTGAAAGGGGAACCCTGGGAATCAAACCCAGTTACCTTCATTTCAGAGGCGCACGTTGTTATTCCTGGATCACTGAGGCTACAATTAGAGATTTTAAAAAGTAAATTATTAAATAGAAGCTAGATAATATTGTAATATTGAATTTATTGCCAACTAAATTCCAAACAATTTTAGGAAGACAAGTTCTGTAGCGTGTATATTTTCGTAAACAAAACAAAAAGTCTGGAGTAGGAAGTACGTTATGGCAGTGAATTTTCATAGAAATGATCTGGCATCAAAAAAATTTTTTTAAAATGCTTATAACTATTTTTTCTTGTATCAAAGAGGTTTAAATTTTAGTATATAGTTTACCTATTTTAATCTAAACCTACGTACCAAATCTGGTTAGCATACCTTTGTTATTTTTGGAGATAAAATGTTTTTCCGAAAGAAGACCCAAAATTTTTCCGGAAAACCTGGTCCGATTTTCCTGACCAGCGAATTGATCCAATTCACTTAAAATATGAAGGTACCTATCAAAATCGGCCCATTAGTTTTTGACTTATCGGCGTGATACATTGAAAAAATTGAAACTGACCTCGGATTTGGGTTCCAGGGGTCCTAGTTCGCGCTCATTTGTAGAAATTAAAAACAATCAAAGTCGGGATCGCCTCAATAGTGAATTTTTTCTACGAAAATTCACTAAAAATTCACGACGCAGCAAGTGGAATTTTTATTAAATGTTTCGAATTTGAATAACTCGATTTGCTATAAATCTAGAAAGTTGAATTTTGGTACATACTAAAGTCTTTACTAAGGCAACATACCTACCAAATTTCATCAAAATGACTTGGTTAGTTTTGAGATAGGTACAATTTTTTTGTTTGAAAATTTTTTTTTTTTAGAAAGATCAGGCTGGCTATCGAACTCGCCCAAGCTATTAGTAAAAGAAAGGTACGTGCCCAGTTTGTATATATATATATATATATATATATATATATATATATATATATATATATATATATATATATATATATATATATATATAACATATAAAAATTCAAACGGACTTTAATTTTAACAAAATTTTTGCATAGTCTCATCATCGATACCTCTTATTAGCGAATTTTTAAAATAAAAGAATATTTGTTCATATCTATTATACACCAAAAAGCAGAATCACCCCAAAAACCAGAAAATAATATCATACACTAGATACATATTTCAACAACGAAGTTGTCTTCATCAGTAGCTGGCGCTAAACTTTTCAGCGAGTTTACAGAGTTTAGCGACAGCTACTGATGAGGACAACTTTGTTGTCGAAATACGTTTCTAATCTATGCAGACGAGAAACCATTTTTAGTGCTCACAATTAATGGTTGTTTCATAATCAACTTTTATTTTGTCAATTCTGCTGTCAAAGGAAATTTTTTAAATGATTGGGATTTGGATCACTTTCGATGCCGCGCTGTATATTTATCGTTCATCCTGCGTCGATTCTGTTAACTGAACGTTTTTGCCTGAAGCTTTGGTTTCAATATGTCCTCCATTACGAAAATCGGTTGACAAGTAAAAAAGCTATACCCAAAAACAGAGTAAACACTTTTTTGTAATCAACCTGTAAGTAAAAAGGATAAACGGAAAAATTAAACACCACCCTGTAGCTTGTGTCCTCTTTCAATATGTTTTAAGTTAAAATTTAAGCAATAAAATTTGTTTTTCAAAAGGGAGCTTCTTGACTGTATAGAAAATTTTCAATGTTTTATTCAACACCCTTTATAAAATTTATATAAACTACCTGATGTTTTGCAGAACAACAGGCTAATAGTAGTGTAATCGTGCTTGCAAACGCTTTTAACAGATTTCAATTCGATCGCGGCAATGTTACACCAAATTTAAGAAGGTTAAAATTTTTGCGAGCGATTCTTTGAGTGCTGAGTAGTGTATATAATGGGGAACGACGTTTCTATTACATACGGTACGCAGATAACAGCACTGGTAAAATAATCTAAAAATTGAAAAGAATGCTCAGTGTACTACTGGATCAGTGTGCAAATAAATTGAAAACAAATATAATGAAAACAAAATTATGTAGATATAAAAAAGGATAGGACTACAAAAGTGGATATATAGGTCAGGCCAACGACTTGAACAAGTAGAAATGTCCACATACTTTGGGAGTATTATTACGGATGATGGTAAATTTAGAAAAAACTGAAAAGGATATTAGTGGCAAACCAAGTATTCAATAGATAAAGTCATCCTATGAGTGAAGATTGGAATCTGTGGTCAGCACTGATAAGTACCATTTGGAGAATCGAATTCATCACAATATGGTTTTTAGACCTGACGATCGTTTCGCTAACAAATTGAGCGTCATGAATAACTAAGTAGAAGTTGGCGTCATGAGAGGGATGAATAAACTAAGTACTTAGTTATTCATCCCTCTAATGACGCTAAATTTGTTAGCGCGACGATCGTCACGCCTAAAAACTGTATGGTGATGAATTGGTTCTCCAAAGAAAATGTACTTATAAAGTAATCTTCCAATAAATATTTTAGCTTGTATATGAGGAAAACATTCAAGTCATATGTATGGAGTGGGGTATTGAATGGGGCAAAAAACTAGACTGTGAATAAGCAGGACATGAAGGGAATAGAAGTTTTTAAAATGTGGACATGGAAAAAAAATGAAGAAATGTGAATAAAAATGTGCTAAAAAAAATTAGAGAAGAAACGCTAGCTGAGAGAAATTATGAGGAGGAAGGCAAATTGCTGGAACGTATTTTGAGAAATAATAGCTTTCTGACAACATAATTTGAACCACACCAACTTGGAATAAAGGAAGAGGTAGAGCAAGTGGACAAGCTTTGTGGTTTACAGGTTTAAAAAAAAAATTTAAATGAAATATTATTATATGCGCTACCTATTTATCTGTTTGAAGTCGGTGCCAAGTCAATTGGGTAGTAGGTAGATAGGCTAGGTCCAGTCCCACCACACCGCAGGTTTCTCTGTGCCCGCAACAAAATGCGAGTGCGTGGGTTAGTCGTTGATCATTAACAACATATTTAGGTATTTTATTAGAATTATAATCTGTTATTAATTAAGTTGTTTATATTGCTAAAGTATTATTGTTTCGGCTTGGCACCGACTTCAAACACATAAGTAGGTTGTGCATATCATAATATTTCATTTAAATTAATTTTTGTCTTTTGAATTAATAATTTTTGGTTGTTGTTTATCTTTCCATTTTTAGTGTAAATATCGTGAGTACGGTATTATAAAACTGCTATAATATACTAAGTGAAGATTGGAACCCGTGATGAGCACTGATAAGTACACTTGAAGAACCCGAATCACCACAACACATCTTTTTAAAGACCTAACGATCGTTTCACTAACAAAGTTAGCGTCATCAGAGGATGAATATATTATAACCAAAGTACTATATTACAGTATCAAAATAAAAAATATTTTTTAAAATGGTCTGCAATTGACAAAAATTACGGTGAACATACATAAAAAAATAATTTTTGTGGATCTCGATTTCCCTGAGAAGCTTAACATCAGATCCTGACTTGGTGAAAATGGAACCACCTCAGATGTATACTCTTTCAAACAAAAATAATTTTTAAAAATTGGTGGACAATTGATGAAAATATCACTGCACATACATAAAAAAATATATTTTTGAGGATTACCCTCTCAAAAAAATTTTTTTTTTAAATTGGTCCGCAATTGACGAAAATATCGGTGAACATACATAAAAAATAATTTTTGAGAATTTCCCTCGAATGCCATCATCAGATCGTGACTTGGTGAAAATAGGACCACCTCAGGAATATACTCTTTCAAACAAAAAAGGTTTTTAAAAATTGGTCCACAATTGACAAAAATATTGGTGACCATACATAAAATTTTTTTTTTGGAGGATTTCCCTGAGATCCCATCATCAAATCCTGGCTTGGTGAAATTGGGACCACCTCAGCAGTACTCTTTCAAACAAAAAAAGTTTTTTTTTTAATTGGTCCACGTAATTGCCTTTCAAACTAAAAACAGTTTTTCTAAAATTCATCCGCAACTGACGAAAATATCAGTGAACATACTTAAAAAAAAATACATACAGACGAAGATAGAGCCCCCTCATTTTTTGAAGCCGGTTAAAAAATACGATTTTGATGTGGATTTTTTTATTATTAAGAAACATTTACATCTTGAAAATAAACCACTGTATAAAAATTCTAAATGGTAATTTGCACTCCTATTAAAATTTTCTATCATCACTTTAGGAGTGGTGTGAGCATTTGAATCACACTATATTTATATATATATATATATATATATATATATATATATATATATATATATATATATATATATATATATATATATATATATATATATCCAAATTATTTGTTTTATTTACCACCAGCAGATGTAAAGATACAGGTAGAGTATTTTTTAAGCTTAACAACTGCTTTTAAAAAGTTGTACGTGTTAATGCTTTTCTGGTAGATAACGCTGATAAATATAATTCGCGATACCGTTCAATAACTGGCAACATTGTTCTACATTCTATCAATGTTACATCAAAATTAAAGTAGACAGTTAGTGGCGATATTTAGCATTTAATATACATCAGTTGTATTTGGAAGCTGGATTTAATATAAAAGCTGGTTATAAAATGATCTCCTAGTTTTGAAACTGTCATCGCAGAGAGGCTGTTGATGGCAGGCACATATTGTTTTGACTTATTTTTAATTTTCATTATAACCACCAAAACAGGCAACAGCCCAACTACACAGATTAATCTTATATACAAGTACATACATACAATACTTATATACAAAATACAAATAACAAGTACAATAAGCTGGGATATGGCCACATCATAGGACATTGCCACCTAAAATGCTGAAACAAAGAACCAAACGGTGCTATATAATATAATTCAATAGAGCCACCTGTGAACAATTATAATGTTAATGTAAAGGGAATCAGTGGAGAGGGGACTTAAGAATATTGGTTCTAGGAGTAGGAAGAAAAGTATTAATAGATCAAGTGACAGTAATAGAGCAGGGCACGAAAAGGTTATCGGGAGTAAAGTCCACGCGCATCAACTAGGCCATGTATAAGTAAATACGATTCACTACCCTAAAAGAGTTATTTTATTAGAAAATGCAGGTGAAGCCAAATATTTTCAGCAATAATTCATATTGAAGGATTCTCTTAATAATTTTTATTGACCAGCCACTTAAAAGAACATACACTAAACAGATTGCAAGAGGGTTATATGACAAGAATTAAAAGGTCCCAAACACAGACTAGCATATTTGATCTTGGATCGCATAAAACAAACAGATGAGAGTATCACTAGAAGTAAAATACTTGGAGTTCCTGATGACAAACCACAAGCTCCTTAGTAAAGTTAAGGATATTACACAGGTGTAAATGGTATCTTAGTTGTGGAAGATGTATTAGACCTAAGTGTATGTTTTGACAGGTTCGTGCTCTCTCAGTCTATATAATAGGTAAAATCCGGAGAGTGATTCTTGTTAGAGAAAGACATCACACTACACTTGGGGGAGACTCAAAGGTAACATATTTACATCACACCAAGTGGATATTTTGTAAATGTGTCACAAACTAGTGTTGGGAAATACAGCGATTTTTGAGTAATCGGTAAACCGGTGAAAGTGATTTAGAAATCACTGTGATTTTTAGCAGTGATTTGAATCACTGCAGTGATTGAGAATTTTTGAAAGCGTGGAAATAACTGAAAGCAGTTATGACTGGTTTCACTAGTGGTTTTCTAGTATTTTTGTGCAGAATTATAGGATATCCATGAGTTAAATGTTTTGTACCACTATTCTGTATAATTAACTATAAGGCCTATTGGTAGTAAATAATTTGTTGTAGATTAATTAGCGTAGTTTAATTTGTTATAAGAGAATAAAAATAAAAAACAACTAGATTTTAATATGCAAAATTTGGAAAATCATTTGTGTCCCTACCTGCATTATCTTTTTTTTTTGCGAATTTGTAATGTAGTCATAGAGACCGTGGGGTGATTTGAGATTATATTTTTTTAAATTTGAGTTCGTTGTTTTGTACGAAATTTTTTTCTCACATATATTGCATGTTGCACAGCAATTGTCCCCGTCAATTGGTGTACAATGTTTCCACATTTCACTGGTTTTTTGTTTTTTAGACATGTTTTGCACAACGCCGTGATATACGCTGAGATGAACGATGAAACTAAACTAAGTATGAATAGAAATGACATGGCACGGGCATAGCGCTTGGGCGATACTGCATCCAGCATGAACGAACAAGTCTCAACGTCTGTACAAATAATTTTTCAAATAATCTCGGGCTGAGCAGTGAGCCAGTATATCGCCAACACACCAAACCGGTGAACGCTAACATTCGATATTTATTTCCAAGCGCTGTATCAGATCTAATACTGATATTTATTATATCGTTGCCGGTTGCGCGGTTGCCAGTGATCGCTTCGCTAGTCCACAATCGCCACTCACTGCATTAGTTAATCTTCGATCACTGGTCGCTACAGTGATTTTCCTTTCACTGGTATAAAATTACCGTGATTGATATATCGCCCAACACTACTGCAAACTATTCAGTCAAGGATAATTAATAGAGACGAAGATTTTTAGGTCACTAGCATAAAAAAGTCTAGGAACAGAAAGTTCTGAATCCAGGTCGTTAATGATAATGTTGAAAAAAGGGGACCCAAGAGAGATCTTTGTGGAACTCCAGAAGAATTATGAAATAGACGTGAGGAGCAACCAGCATTTCAAACATAATGAAGCCTGTTGATTAGATTGGAACCAGGATAAGAGTTCGTCAAGAAAATCTAACGAGTCAAGCTTATGTAAAAGCAACCTGCTATGATTAACTTAGGCGAAGGCACTAGAGAAGTCCACATAAGCTGTATCAATCTGACCATTTGGTTCAAGACAATTAGATGCAAACAGCAAAGATTCGCTATGGTGCAGCAGCTATTCACACCATGTTGATTCAGTTACATATTTCGACACACACGTGGAGATACACAAAGAGTGCATGTTCAGACGTAATTTTTAAGAACAGACTGTTTACCCATTTTATGGACAACACAAATATTTGTAGTTTTTCAAAATACATGGGAAGGTTTGTGTATTCAAAGTTGAACTGAAAATGAAAAGCAAAGGTGGATGCACAATGGTTGATTATGAAACACGCTTTTAACGTAACTTAGATTTAAGTTTTTTAATCGCAGAGAAGATATCGGATTGATGTAATTATAGAGGTACAAATAAAAACAGTCTGATACATTAGGCATAATATTGGAAGGAGTTGTACAAGAATTAAAAGGAAATGAACAGCCAGGAGAAGCCATTGACTCAATAGGGGAAGTTTTGCCATTTTAGGTTACTCAAGCAGAATACACAACTATTACGGCCCATCACAAAGTCTACATGTCATATGCTTTCAACAAGATGGGGCTATCGAGCATATAGCAAAAGCTTCTTTGAACGTTCTATGAAAATTTTCCTCAAAACACCTTATCTGACTTGTGGATAAATTTCATAGGTAGATCAAAATCACCAAATCCACCACCTTATTATTTCTTCCTTTGGGGATACCTAAAGGCAGAAGTCTTCTAACACAGGCCTTATATATTTTTTGTCAATTATGTGTGGTCTGTGTTAAGAGAGGAATACTATTTATTTGGGTTGTAATCGCAGCAGTACTAGAGGCAACGACTAGGCAAGCACTGCAAAATTTCAGGTGTGTAGCTCGAGAAGGCAAACATTTCGACAATACAAGTTAAAGCAAAGTATGAAAACAAAATGGGAAACTTAAATTAAAAAAGCACTATAAGAATAGTGCTTTTTTAATTTAAGTTTTAAAGCAGGGATATTATTAAAATTATTTAAATGATGGAAAAGTGTTCATAATGCAGAAGTATATTATTAGATGCATGACTTTGACATAGCACCCTTGGAACACTGTCAGGAGGTATTTATCAACTGGGAACAGCTTATCCATTAATAGCAACTATGCAATTTCAAGACAGGGAGATCATTCTGCCGGACCATGTATTATTTCTTGTACTTATTGATGATGACGATAAAATCTTCATAGTAATAATCAAAAAAGTGATATTTAAATCAGACACCACCATTAGCACAACTAGAATTTCTCTTTTAAATAAGTTTTTGACAGCAAAGGAAACGAAACATGTGTTTAACAAAATAAATTCACTTTATTAAAAGATTAATAAATGTACTAAAATACAGAAAGCATATCAATAAATTCTAACTTATATTAAATAGAATCATAATATAGCATTCACAATACTTTTTAAGTTATAATATTGAAATAGACACTATCTTACAAAATTTATTGTTTTGTGACATAAGAACTTATTCATTCAGTTTCTCTCAGCCTAGCCAATCTCTGTGACAGCTCGTCTTGTTCTTGCGATACCTGGGTGGTAGAGCCTATTGTTGTACCTTGAACGCCTTGTGGCAATTCCATGTTTAATTCCAAGCTAAAACATAACGACGGAGTTATTATTAGTTTTAAATTATGACTTTAATTATTGATTACATAGTTCTCGACCACAAAGAAAATATTCGTATTCTTGAACCCATAAACTTATGAACCGTTATATTACTTATGTTCTAACGAAAAAACGTAAATTTTCACCAAATCACCCCTAATTTATTCCCCACTCTCCTCAGAAAAACATTCTCATGTCATGAATTTAGGGCCTTGACTTGGCCACAAAGAAAATATTCGTGTACCTGTATCCAAAGTGATATCTCAATTCGCTCGAAGGTTATTGTGCCTACTAACAAACAGACGTACAGGCCGACAGAACGACCAACGGACAGACAAAAAAATTTCGTTCCAGAATCAAGTTTTCTATGTGTTTTGAGATGCTTACACCATTTTAGCAAAAAAATTAAATTTCTGTCACCGATATGCCACCCCCACACATTTTACCCCTAATTTAATTTCAGCACAGAATACCGGATGTTTGATGAAATTGAAAGTTTTCTAATAAACAAATCCTAAAATGTTATATTACTCAAGTTTTTAATGAAAAAATGTAAATTTTCGTCAAATCACCCTCCATTCATCCTCTGCCCCCTAGAGTGATTTTACCCAAAAACAATCCAAGCCATTTATTTGTTGGGTGCTAGCTGTACACCAAATTGGAAAACGATATCTCAATTCATGCTGAGTTATCGTGGCTACTAACAGACAGACATACAAACAAACAAAATGTCCGTTCCCAAATCATGTAAAAGGTAGATGATTTACACGCAATTTTATTCATTTAAAAATTTTGTTTTTTTAGCTTATATAGCCTATTTTTAATTATGTGTATGGCTTAAAGGAAATAATAGAGTTAAGTTTTACTGTAGCGGTGATCCAGGGGTAAAAACTTGTGCCCCTGGGTACGGGTGTCCCACATTCAATTCCCAGTAGAAACGGCAAGTTGAATGTCTGCACGATCCGCCAGTCGGAGAGGGCGTTAAGTCATCGGTGCCTGTACCATGTTATAGATCCCTACCCTTCTTACAGAAAGGAAGAGATTCGGAAAATTTTCCAGAATATTGAGGTGAAACTGCCCTCTGGTGTCGGTGATCGCCCAAATTTAGACATTGTTTGCTAACTTTGTCAGTTATTATTGACAAAGCTTTTTTTTTTTTTTTACATAAACGCATATATGAATACTGTTTTGTCAAAGTTTCCACTGCAAACTTAGTTTACAAGATCTATGCTGTGGTTGTCACAAACACAGATTATATTTTTGTCATGTATATAGTGTTTATTTTTATTTGCTCAAAATATTAGATGGTGGTGGAACAAGTCATATATAAAAATACAAATATAAAATATTAAAAGGCAAATATATGGTCCAAACACATATTGACATAAAAAATGTACAAATAAAAATCATTAACAACATAAAACTATGTCTAACAACAAAAACACACAATTTCAAATAAACAGTTGTATGTATGTATAAAATCAGCTAGATTATTGGCGACATAAACAATCGTGATTATTAAACAGCATAAACTGATTTCACATTGTTTTAAATCAGTCATTTATAAAGTATGATTCCTTTTCTATCCGAGCTCTCCATTTTCCAGATTGAAGATGGCCCGCTTGCAAGCTACTTGGAGGATGAATATTATTTTAGCTTCGACTGAGTTACCCGGAACACTACACTGTATCTCATTCTTGATTCAACTAGGGCATGGTAATCCATTGCCTTCTTACCAACACTGTATGATATTTCTCTTAATGCACGCACTCAACTTGAGATTTTTGCTGCTACCATTTCAACATGTGATTTCCAATTTAGGCACTAGCTAATTTTACCTCCAAGAACATCACATTATCATTAAGTCTGTGGACATAAATGGCTGCTTTGAACCTTATTGAAGTAAACAAATTTTTTTTAATATTCAACTTGGGATTATTCTTCATAAACCATTTTTCCATCTTATTTAGATCTCTATGGTGTTCATTTCCAACATTGTCTTGGGTTTTGTTATCTGTGATGTGTCATCACCAAATATTATTGTTTTAGGTGATATAAGGCTGGCACTTCATTCACACAAATTAGGAACAGCAGTATCCTTGTGGTACTGCTCAGGTTATGTGCATCAACTTGGAGTGAACTTATTTATTTGTTAACCTATCTGTAATGGAAACACATTGTTGCCTGTGAATTATGTAGGAACTAATCAGTCACGACTTTACATTTCAAATTACAGCATTTTCTAATGTACATCTCATGTACACTAAAATCAAAACATTTTAACCAAGTTCATAGTGATCTACATATTTACAGGCTGACCCATCGAAAACTATACAAGCGGGTTTTAGATTATTTAAAATTATCTCATTGAAAAACGCTCAGCAGGTTTTTGAGAGGTACACGTTTAACACATAAATGTCAAAGCATCCCCCTAAACGGGGTGGATACCCTTTTCAAATATTTAAATAGCAATTGGAGTCAAGTGACACATCGTTGGAAAGGCTACTCAATTTTTTATTCAATCGTGTATTCAGTTTTGAAAAGCATTCGAATCCTTGCAGTTAAAATTCAAAATCAAAGTTGAAAAGTAGGACCTAAAAAATTAATGACCTAATCATGGGTTCGCCTAGTAGATGAAATATTACTTGGTAAATGTTGAAAATAGCATCCACCAGCCTCCATGCAAAAATGTAAATTTTGTTCAAATCGATTTCTTATGCTCTGAAGCATTTCAGGTGTTATCAGACGGCATTCAGCAACAATACGCTGGCGCAATTCCTGTAGGTTTGTAGCCTGAGTTGCATAGATTTTGCTTTTTAGATGCCCCCATGAACAAAAGCCCAATCGATCCAGTAGCCTCGAGAGCCATTCAACTTGGCCACGTCTTCCTATCCATCTGTTTGGAAATATTTCATCAAGATACTGTCGCCTGTTGCACTGTCTGGTTCTAATATGGAGGAGCACCATCTTATTGGGATACAAGGGAGTTCTCATCACAGGTCTCGTCATTTTGTATGATATCTGTCAGCATGGGATCAATGTTTTCTTACAGTAATTCTAATCACATTTGGCAGTTAAGTTTCCCGGTAAGATTAAAATTTAGCAGTTATTTATTTTTCAGCTGAATGTAATAAATGAAGCTTTCCAATAATGAAATTTAAAAGGAACTTTTTTCCTTATTAGATGAAGTGCTTTAACAGCTATAATCATCAGCAGAATGGATGACAGAACAATATGAGAATAATTAAGAGGATTATAATTCCTTCTAAAAGCAAAAATTTTGTTCCGCGTATAGCATGAACCAAGATCAGACACACGTATCAGAGTTCACAAGCCAGATTATAGCAGGTTAGCTGATTCACTACAACTCAAACCTTTATTTCTTTATAGATGGTTTTTTTAAATCAGTGTTTCAATATTCGTGTATAAGAGAAGTACTTACCCAGCTTCATCAGCAACTTGTTGCATAAGAGAGTCAACGTCATTCTGAGGTATAAGCGTTGTTGTTGTCTGTGCCATTGTGTTCTCTAGCACATCAGTTTGGACACCCAGATCTTCAAACTGTTGTTCAAATTTGTCCATGACTGCAGATATTTTTTCTAAGTTCATGCTCTTCATTGCTGCATCCATAGATTTGACGACACCTAAGAATAAAGGTAATATTAAAAAAAAAGATCAATAAAACTAACTGGCTAGTCATGACAATAAAATTATCATTTAATTACAAGAAACAATAGTCAAATAAAAATAATACACCATATTTGTCATATATAAATATATATGTTACACTAAATACACAATATATAAAACACTCTTATTATAGAGTTGATATATATGTAAAATGTGTTTTGCTTTTAAAATGATTAGAATTTCACCAGAAGTCCAAATCTACAAGTATCACTTTATTATTATGTACTACTTTGTATTTTCCAGGGAAAACTTTTATATTTTGGTCGAGGGAAGACTAAGTTTAAGCTTATGCTCTGCCTAAAAAATATTTGATAGATTTGATATATGTAAAATCTTTTTTTTTTAATTAGCTAAAATTTAACACGCAAAAAAAAACACATTTACAAGTATCACTTTATGATTATGTACCAATCTGTATTTTCCTGGGAAAACGTTTATATCTTGATCTAGCGAAGATTAAGTTTAAGCTTATGCTCTGCCTAAAAAATATTTGAGATAAAAGCTACAGGATGTTTAAAATATATATATTCAAACCTGGGACACTTGAAATTCAAAAATATCATTTTTTTCAAATGGAACATCCTGTATACTTCTGTTATGTTAAAGAGAATAAAAAACTCCACAACTTATCTTAAGTATGTCCTATACCTATATCTTATTTGTTCTTTAAGGATTTTGATTTTTCATGTTATTCAATATCTCCATTAAATGCATGTTATTATTCCTAGTAGCCATGAATTCGAAAATAAGATTGAAAAGGATGTAATAAACACTGGCAAGATATCAAATAACAACACCAACGGAAAATATACTCTATAATAAGAACTTGGTATAAAATAACTGAAAATATTATATTAGCTTTAATTTAATAGATAATAATAATTTATTCGTCATGTTGATACATTATAGTATATATGACATGTCAATAAAAGTCAGTGTACAGCAATAATAAACAAACACATAAAAAATGCTCATCGCAGTAATAAATACACAATATACAATCTTCATAAAACACACACACACACAACCTATAATGCTACATATAACAGAAAAACACCTGAAAACATAACAGGCCTGATAGGTGTCCATGCACATCTCTATTCAAATACTCTAAGATAGAGTAGAAAGCTTGATCGCAAAGTAACTATTTCACTGCTAATTTAAAATGCTTAAAGTCACCAATATCCTGTATAGATGCTGGCAGAGAATTACAGTTTAAAAGTGACACAATTATATCTAGGCGAACGTTCACAACGAGACGTGCAATGCCAAGTGATGCTCAGTAACTCTCTCTTATTGGATACTTATGAGAGAAACAATTTTAACAGAGATGTAAATGTTGCCCCGTGAAACAAACGCTTTAGTAAATAAATGCAGGCAAAAGTCAAATTTTTTTATATTTTTTAATGTTTCCGTACAGCTTTCTCTTGACTCTAAATTAAGCATAATTCTCAAGAGGCGCTTTTGAAAGATAAAGACCCTTTCACAGTCTCTACCACGCCCCCAGCTAATAACATTATAAGAAATGTGTGAATACGCCAGCAGATAATAGACTTTTCACAAGTGAGGATTTAAGTTGCAAAATTGCACTATTAAGTTTGCCAGAAACATATTCAATGTGGTCATCCCAACACAAATGTGAGTCAAAACATGAACAAAGAAATTTTGGACCTGCATCCAGGGGCACGTTATCATCCCCTATACCCGCAACTACTGGTTTTCTTATGCAGAAACTAATGGATGCCGTCTTATCCTGGTTGAGGATTAACATTTTATCTTGGCACCAGAACTATACTTCCTTCATGACAGCCTGAATACTGTCTACAAGTTCTTTGTGACTATCAGCAGATACGGCAACAGTGATGTCATCCACATACATGGTAACAAGACCAGATATAACATTAATTGGCAGATCATTAACAAACACAATAAAAAGCAGAGGTCCCAACACAGACCCTTGAGGTACACCCACTCGAGGACTGTGAGGGGTCGACACAGTCTGGAACCACAATAATCACTTATATATACTCTCACACCCAAACCAGACAACAGCATCTTTAACAAGAACATGTGGTCAACAGTATCAAAAGCTCTTGACAAATCAAACTTGACAGATGCCACATAATTAAAGGGAATCATTCCCTTTAATCATGTCAAACACAGACGTAATGACGTTCAGAAATAAGATGCCACATACTTACCACTATCCACATGTAAGTAAATATCGTCAAGAATCAAAGTACGATGCAGAGTCAACCGACTTACCCTTTCTAAAACCATCTGACACTCAGTTAAAATATAATTTAAAGTAAGCCTCTCAGTAACTTTCCGCCAAAATTATTTTTCCACAATTTTTTATATTAAACTCATTTATAGCATCCACAACATCAGAACCTGTCACAGGAAATATAAAACAATTACGACCAGTTAGGGGAGTATTAAGCAAATATGGTCCAGTAATTCTGTTGTGAAGAATGCCACACCAAACATTTAGAGACCAGCAGTTTTGATTGTGCATTTGATGGATCCAAAATGGATTTTCTAATTCGTAATGGTGCGTGTTATGGCGATTTACAGCATCATTACTGTTAAACATAGCCTCGTTAGAAAACATATGAAAAATTTGGATTAATCTCAAGCTGAGCATTAATACATTGGTAAAAGTTTAAACGCCTTTCGAAGTGAGAATTATGCATCTGTTGATGTAATTCCGTTTGATAAAGATGATACTTATATTTTCTAGTGGTTCGATTGGCAGTTGATTGTGATGTTTCACATGATATTTCTATCTGATGACTACTGGGTTGTGGGTTTTCTTCAATAGGAAGCCAAACACCAAGTTCCTTTTCTTGATTAGTTACATTTCTATCTACCACGTCGCATCTTGCATAGTCAATAATTCCAGTAGAATCGAATCTCTCCATACAATTTTCAAAAGTGAGCAGAGTGAGTGGGCATTGATTAGGAGATTTCATTCTATATAACCTTTCAACAAGACAATTTTTTTTGGGCCTTTCCTTACACATAAAAAACCATATCAATTAATTCATTTTAGCGGAACCCATTATTTAATTGATAAACATACAAATCTTCTTAACAAACTTAAGTAGGTAACGAAATGCAACAATACTTGCCACTTATATATACAGTTCATAAACTTTTAAAGTGGACAATTGTTTTCATTGCTACTGCGAATAATAACAAAAAATATCATTGAATAAAATAGGAAAAAAAAACCTCAAAAACAATAAGATATAGGTATAGGACATACTTAAGGAAAGTTGTGGGATTTTTGATTTTCGTTAACATAACAAAAATATACAGATGATTACATTTGAAAAAACTGTTATTTTTAAATTTCAAGTTTCCTAGGTTTGAACATAAATTTTAACATCCTGTAGTTTTTATCTGAAATATTTTTTAGACAAAGTATAAGCTTAAACTTAGTCTTCCCGCGATCAAAATATAAAAGTTATCCTAGTAAAATACAGGACGTCCCACGTAGACCTTCAATTAGTGGTTTCTAGAGTACAGCTCACAATTGAATTCTGAAAATTCACGCACGTGGGTTTCTCAAATTTTCCAGTTCACTGAAAATATTGACGTTAGTATGGGACTTCCGGTTATACCGGAAGTAGACGTCAACTTTCTTATTTCAAACGGAAGATGGTATTTTTTATTCCGGATCTAGATTGCTCATCAAATTTTATGGTAGGTTTCACTAACATGTTATGTCATTTTTCTCAATCATTTTCGAGATATTTGACTTTTTTGAAAAAATTCTTAAAAAACATTGTCACATTTACACATCTGTATCTCTCTTATTTTTCAACCTGAAGAGTTGAAATTTAAAAGTGCAAATTCTTATACGCCACAAAATATTTGAAATTTACTAAAGCTAGTATAAGTTAGACAGGGTGTCCAAATTATACCGGTCAATTGTGACAACTTTAAAACCTAATAACTCTCTTATTTTAAATAGAACACCCTATATTTTATAACGTTAGTTCATGTACTTTTTACTGTTCTTTCGATTGGTATCTGCATTCCCTATACCTAAGTCCCACCGATTTGAAGATATTTAAACATTATTTGCGATAAGAAATAATTATTCAGTTTAGAGGTTGCATAGGAGATGAAAATTTTAAACGTCATCTTCACACACATAAGTAAAATATGCGACGACTTTTGAATATAACTTTTATTTACAAGGAGTATAATCGAATTATTAACAGATTTCGTGTGGTTGCAAAGAGATTTCCACACAAACACAGATCAACTCGTTACATGTACAGAATACTACTAAAAAATTTCTAAGAATGGAGTGTTTCGTCCAAAATTTCATAAGAGTAAAGCATTATTAGGGAACAAAGAGATTTGTGTGTTATGAATTCACAACAAATGTTTGAAATTTGTAACGTTCACTTCGAGGCATATTTGCGATAAGAAATAATTATCAGTCAGTTTATCAGGTTGCCTAGGAGATGAAAATTTTAAACGCCATGTTCCGACAGTAAACTTAATGGTTGTACTGTAAAATACGTTGTATACAGGATATATATATATATATATATATATATATATATATATATATATATATATATATATATATATATATATATATATATATATATATATATATATATATATATATATATGTATAATAAAAGAGAGTATTTTCCACAAGAATGGCACACTTCAATTACTCAAACGATGACTTTTTGAATTTAATTATTATTTACGGGGAGTGTAATCGAATTGTTAGCAGAACGTGTCATGTGTTTCCAGATAGACATAGAGCAACTCCTGACATGATCAGAAGACTATTGAAAAATTGTTCTGAGAATGGAACGTTTCGCTCAGAAGGTAATAAAAATAAACCGCTATTGGGCAATGAATGGACACAAATAAATGTTTTGGCATTTTTTACTGCTTATCCGCATGCGTCAATCAGAGACTACAGTAGAAATTTGCATCTTTCAAGAGGAACTATTCACAGAATTCTGAAAATTAACAAATTGACACATTTTTGTTCACTTTAATACACCATTTAGAACCTGGGGATTTTTCCCGGCATGTATAATTCTACGAATGGTATCTTTTGAAAACTCAAGATGAACATTTCTCAAGAAAAATTATATGGTGCGATGAGTCAAAATTTTCAAAGAGGGGCATGTTCAATCGTCACAACAGTCACTATTGGTCGAACAAAAATCCTCACATTACTAGAGAACGAAATTTCCAGGATTGTTGGAGTTTCAATGTATTTTGCGCAGTAAAATACAATCGAATTTTTGCCAATAATATTAAGCAATACTGAATTTCATTTTCGTATTAGTACATTATGTTATTAAAATATTTTTTAGACTCACTGAAACTAAATTTGAAAATATGATCCTTTTATTCACATCAATAATAATGAAAAGACTTAAAAAAAAGGTAAGAACGAGTTCTAAACATGCAGTATTCACAGGTCCTGCATATTGTCGCATTCTGCAGCAAGTAATAATACTAGCGCTAAATTCCCTGCATGAACACGAAGCTGCAGAAGTTTGGTATCAACAAGATGGAGCTTCACCACACAACTCCAGGAAACATTTGAAGACAGATGGATAGCTAACGGTGGTCCTCATCGTTGGCCGGTCCGCTCACCAGACTTGACTCCACTAGATATTAGTATCTGGGCGTGCATTAAGAACAAAGTTTACCCGGAACCACCTACTACAAAACAAGATACGATAGCTAGAGTATTAGAGGACTTCAACAACAATGGAGCAAGATTACCTTTCTCGAGCCACAGGTACCATCATTAAAAGAGTCATCAAATGCCTCGAAGTGAACGGTGCAAATTTCCAACATTTATTGCGAAGTGATAACACACAAATCTCTTTGTTCCCTAATAATGCTTTACTCTTATGAACTAACGTTATAAAATAGAGGGTGTTCTATTTAAAATAGGAGAGTTATTAGGTTTTAAAGTTGTCACGATTGACCGGTCTATTTAGGACACACTGTCTATCTTGTACCAGCTTTAGTTAATTTCAAATATTTTGTGGCATTTTAGAATTTGCACTTTAAAATTTCAACTCTTCAGATTGAAAAATAAGAGAGATACAGGTGTGTAAACGTGACAATGTTTTTTAAGAAATTTTTGAAAAAAGTCAAATATCTCGAAAAATGACATAACATGTTAGTGAAACCTACCATAAAATTTGACGGGCAATCTAGATCCGGATCAAAAAACACCATCTTCCATTTGAAATAAGAAAGTTGACGCCTAATTCCGGTATAACCGGATGTCCCATACTAACATCAATATTTTCAGTGAACTGGAAATTTCGAGAAACCTATGTGCGTGAATTTTCAGAATTCAATTGTAAGCCATACTTCAGAAACGGCTAATGGAAGGTCTATTTGGGGCACGCTGTATAGCAATAAAGTGATATTTATAAATGTGATTTTCTGGATAAAATTATCATCAATTCAAAAACCATAAAATTAACATTATATCAAAGCTATAGTTGCTTTTTTAGAAAAATATGAGTATTTTGTGAGAACCAAAATCGCTACATTAAGAGAAGATGAACCAAAAGGGTAATATCTCAGGCAGCCAAGAAAATTACAGAGGAACTAAATAGGGAAGACAACATCATGTATATGATGCTAGATTTATCAAAAGCTTTTGACAGCATGTCCCATGACACGCTGTTAATAAAATTGGAATTGCTGGACTTCAGGAGAGTCTCCTTGAGCTTGATGAAATCGTATTTATCAGACAAGACCCAACGTGTGACCTTAGTGACGATGGTACAGGTGAATTGATGGCACCTGAATGGAAGGCGATAGAGTGTGGTGTACCTGAGGCTTCAATCCTGGAACCAATCTTGTTCTTACTGTATATGTACGAACTGCCTGAAGTGCTACCCCACAAGACTACCCTGTTTCCTGAGGACACATCATTGGTTCTGTGAGCTCCTTCAGACGGTGCTGTGGTCTTGAAAGCATCAGAATAATTGAGATCTTTCAAGAATGGTTTAATGAAATTAATTTGCAGTTAAATGTGGTTAAAACTAACTTAATTAAATTGCAACTATTTTAAATGCAACAAGATCATGGTACTGTTCAACATGCAATTGCTTGAGACACAGGATAATGTAAGGGTTTTGGGCCTGAAGATTGATTCCCAGCTAAATTGGAAAGCCATGTTGGCTATTTAGCAGGCAAATTGTTAGCATTCAACTACGCTGTACGAGTCCTGTCAAGATCCAATTGTTTGAAATGTTGTCCTCTAGGGATTTTACACAAATGTAAACTCGATGCTTCGGTATGGGGTTAGATTTTGGAGAAATTCCACAGGGGCAGTTATAGTCTTCAGGATTCAGAAGTACTGCGTTCGTAGCATGTTCAACATGAAGAATAGAGGTTCTTATAGAGAAACATTTATTAATAATACAATACTTACTTTACAAAGTTTTTATATTTTGGAATGTGCATGTTTTGTTGGGGCTAACCGAAGTTTAGTGTCAAAGTGTGAACAGCAACATAAATATGAAACTAGGAGACGAGTTTAAATGATTATTTGGTCCCCCACAGACTATAAAAAGTATTGTTTATAATAGTATTGTAGTGAAAGCCCTTAAGGTATACAATAAACTGACAGTGCAGATAAGAGAAATTACAACTGCAAAAATGAGAAGGACGTTAAGAGATATTTTGGCCGCAAAAGCTTAACATGTTTGAGATTTTTTTGTTGATAAGTTAAATAGTTGCTTAATTGTAATTATCGATTCTTTACGTCTTATGGTGTTTATGTGCTGCTTTTAAGTTTTTTTTAAATTATTGACAGATTTTTGGATATTTTTTTTATAGATATATAACCTTTTAATTAAAATGACCATTTTTTATATTAATTGCTGAAATTTTAAAATGTTAAAAGGTTTTTAAGGCATTGGCTGATTTTTCAACTGTGCTTGTTTACTTGACTGACATATTTTTATTTATTTTAGATTTCTATTTATATATTTGCGTATATTATAAATTGACATATTCTACACATTTTAAATGAATTGATGGTGGAGATTAATGTATTATTATTTTAAGAAAGTTTTAGAATTAAACGGCTTTTACACTAGTATAGTTAATATAGTACCAGTAACTGATACAAGTAAGTAGTCTAGCAGTGAATTAGCCCAAGTTCAAGGTAAGTAGGCCTCCATACGCAAATTTATTTTTTGGAATAGTATCATTACCAGTAGTAGGCTTGCAGTAGAGAAACGATGGCTTTTCGTGGACGCAATATATCACGTTTTTTTTTAAATTGGTTCCACTTAAAAGAGCATTATTAAACGCTTTGCTGTGTCTAATGGACGAAATTAAGAATCTACTCCAGGAGGAAGAAATTACTACAAAAAGGTTCTGGTGTAGAAAATGAATTAGTAGAGCCCTGCTTTTTAAGGGAACTATCAATAGATGACCCTGAGGAATATACATTATGTCTTCGTTCAACTCCCGAACAATCTGAAACTGAAACATTTTGATAATTGAAAAATGCAATACCAGCTCGGATAAAGCTAGAAATAACGCTTAATTTTCTAAAAACAGAAAATAGCTATTCTCTTCAGCATTTGTTTTGTGTTTTGAAATCCACAAAATATCCCTGATTTTAAAATACTTCATTGCCGGGGTATACACGTCATTCCCACCCATTCCAGATTTAATTGATTTCTTAATTTTTTGCAACTCCTAACTATATGCATTTCTTATGTTTTTAATTGTGGCTCTTGCATTTGCTACTGTAAAGCCCTCCACATTTGATTGTTTCGAAATATAGGCTTGGTTACAATCTACAGGCACTCATGTTCCCTATAGAACTCAACAAGTTTAATTGTATCTCCATCGGATTACCTCATTTTCCAACTTGTATACACACCACATGCTCACTACTAATAACCCATTATCACCACAAAAAACTCTTTACATCGGGTAAGTTAAGAAACTAGTGGCGTGGATAGTAAAATTGTATTAAAGTGGGGGAAGGTTAGTGGGTAAGTAAATAGCCCAGGAAGCTATTACTATCTTAGTACTGTCTTACAAAGTTTACATTCGATTAGTGGCTGCCTTGCAGGTTACTGGTACAAGTAACTAACCTATTCATTTACTATACTGATGAAAATGCCGCTTTACATGTAGAATTCAAAAATCGAATAATACACAGGTCTTCCATAAAAAATTAAGAACTTTGTACTGCCCTGCTTTTTTGGCAAACTCGGTACAGTCCAAAATAATTTTGAAATGTGCACACTTAGTAATCGTATAATATATCTGTCTGTCTGTTTTAGCAGAAGCAGCAAGCCATTAGCGCAGTTTAATTGTGGCTGGTGACTTCAGGTCAATGACTACTCAAAGTAGAGAACACCAGATTTTACACACCAATAAAAAGTGGATTAAGGCCACTTGTAATGACTAATAAATTAAGGTACGTAAATGTAGGTATATTATTTTTACATGATTATGTTTTTTTTTTTATTATAACGTAGCTGTTGCCGCGACTTCGTCCGCATGGAATTCAGTTATAATAATAATAATAATAACCATATTTTTCTGACTGTATAGGAGAAAGAAGAAATTCCCAATTTCAAGTCAGTAATAATTAGAGGTGAAAAAAAAACTTAAGATATTTTTTTATAATATTCCTTTATATACATACTTTACTATTTTAGAGGGCGGTGTCAGTACAGTTAGGCTATGGGGTGACCTCACAAGCGAACACGCTACGTAAAATTGGCCATGGGGGAAACAGTCCCGTCTTAAGTCAACTCCTCCGAATTTTAGAGTTTGCCCCTGCGACTTATTAATTGTCATTTAGTTATACTAATAATAATAATAACCATATTTTTCAGGCTACATGGGCCTATGATACATTACAAACTGACATACATATACAAATTAAACCTAAAACCACGGTTAATATTGCAGAAGAAGAAACTCAAAATTTCAACGAGGTTGAATTTTTTTTTTTTAATAATACTTCTTTATATACGACATCCTTTACTATTTTAGAGGGCGGTGTCAGTACAATTGGGCAATGGGGTGAACTTACACGCGAACACGCTACGTAAAATTGGCCATGGGAGAAACAGTCCAGTCTTAGTCAACTCCTGCGAATTTTAGAGTTTGCCACTGTGACTTATTGTCATAGCGAAGTATAATTTCAGGGAAAACTGCAGTCTCTGGAATTCAAAAGGAAGATCATTTAGAATCAAAGGGATACACAGAATAAATACAATTTCTCCTTAGCAGACCCGGTTATAATAGATGCCTCTACTACATTACGATACAAAGTTTTAACTTCTAGCCTATAGTACTATTACAATGTTTGGGTGGTTTTATATTTCTAAGCAACATTACGGGTGTGCCCACATGTACCAATAGCCGATGGTATGGAAGACCAGGTGGGTTTAGAGTGTTCAAAAATTCTACTGGGTAATAAACGGCTTCGTCTTTATTTACTACAGAGTCTATTGAACGGTAAATAATTTCTCACCTTTCAAAGATGACAGTAATATATCATTAATAATCGTTGCTTGTCTACAGTTTTAATTATGGTGAGAATACATTGTCTCTATATTAGGGAAGCAATAGACCAGGGCTGACAATTTACAAATTTGTTAGTTGGTTGTACACAGTCTTTATTTTATAACATTTTGTGTTATTTGGAGCTGTCGTGACAACATACTACTTGGTTCCGCAACGAGATGGCGATTCCTGTCTTACATCTCACTATGTGCTTAGAAATTGATTGTAAAAATTATAAACCTACGATTTTGTATGTGTACAAATAAATACCTACCTAAATATTATGTGCTAAAATTATTGACTTATTATATATAGCAGGCCAATGTATTATTATTTTACAATCCATTACAATATGTATGGTCTTTTTGCTTCGAAATTGATTGTAAAAATTATAAACCAATTATTTTGTATTTATACAAATAAATACATCCTTAAATATTATATACAAACATTATTTACTTATTGTGCCAACTCAGTGCACTATTTTACAACTCCAAAGATGTAGGAGTTTTCTCTTGGAAATTGATTGCAAAAATTATAAACCTACTATTTTGTATGTGTACAAATACATACCTACCTAAATATTATAAACTTAAAAAATTTACTTATTGTGAAAGTTGCATGTTATTAAATGCAGCTTATCAAGTAAAATAGGAAAACAATTAAGACAAAGAAACCAAAAAGCTAGATTGAGGTTCAGAAGAAAATTATGTCGAATTGGAGGCATTATGAATTTATAATTTCATAAATATTATTTAATTTTTAATCCTTTTCAAGATAAACCAATTAATTGCCAATCCATTACTTTAAAATTTCAATACTTTCAGTTACCACGTGAACAAAATCTTAATTTCAACTATTATTAAATGTTTAATCTTGTTATAAGTTGAAAAAGAACATAACTTTGTAATGACACACATAAAAATGCCCACTGGTTTAAATATTCAATGCACCATTAATCCACTAAATTTAAATTCGGAATTCATGTGACATATTCCCGTGCCACTTTCTGATTGGTCGAAAGTTACCAGACAACCTATATAATTTATAAACCTTGTGGTAAGGTGTAAAAATTTGGTAAATAAGCCAAATGAAATTTTGTCATACCCTAATTAAATCATTTTTATCGTGCCATTATTATCCTGTTAACTTAAGTCTATATTTTACATTTGTCATAAAAATAAACTTTTATGCAAGCTGAATAATGTTAGTGTAAAGAAAACACTTTTTGAAATCACAAAAATATTCCCATACAGCACTTCGCTAATACTATACACTGTCACCTTTCTCTATTGATATTTGCTTTACAAAACTCCGCACTCTCTCACGAGGTAATTGTATATTGGCGCAGACAGCACCTCATAATACAACACACTAACCACTAAGTAACTATCCTTGCTATGTTTAATAATCTGAACTTCATCAAACATAGCTGCTCTCCCTTTAGCTGACAGGACTTAATTAAGAATATCTTAAAAGTGCTGAACATATGTCCATTTGGATTGCACCAATTGATGCAGAAGATAAAACTGCATCAAGAAAATATAAATTCAAATTGTCAATTTCCCGTGATTCATGCCTTAAGCAAAAGCATTGTGTGCTATAATTTTAGTAAACACAAAACACAAGTATATTATGTTTAAAGCGTAAAATTATAGTAATGTCACTAAACTTATAGCATTGTCAAATACAAACATCCAAATAGATATAATATAGAAACAGATAACACTATGGTACGCTTGTGTTTAGAACCCCCATGAATAAATATACTTCAAGGTCACAATATCATACATGTACATCGTTGCCATATTTACTTTTAAAAGCAACCGCCTATCAGCGAACACTATTCCTCCCCTACAAGTCACCCATTAAACCTAACCCAAGTATTCTCTCTTACAGACCATCCTTCGCATAGTGAAAAGGGTGGGGGAGGGAAAAACCACAGGCAACAATGTAGACACTTATTCTAAAGACAATAATACTTAAATAAAAGAAATACAAGAGCTTGTGGGGGACGGTGCACTTAAACGCAACTGGAATGTAGCAAAATGGCGCACACCACAAGAAAGAGTATGTAACATAGATAAATAATCGTGAAAAAAATTTACGGAAAAAACATAAATAACAGAATAATTGAGAAATAAAGTTCTAAAAAATGCACCATTTTAAGGTTTCGAACTGTCAATTTTCAGCAGCGTTGCCACATTGAATATCTAATTCCAAGAGTGTTTTGCCACTGTAACGAACTAAAAGTCTAAAATGCTTTTTACACACACTCCTGCCAACCTGACCTCTGGACCTAACAACACCGCCTATCTGTGATTTAATCCCAAGAGTGTTTTGCCGCTTTAACGAAATAAAAGATATAAAATGCTTTTTACACACACTCCTGCCGACCTGACCTTCTGGACCTGACAACACCGCCTATCTGCATGAAATATGTCAACGAAACAACAGTCATAACCTCAGGTGCAAAAATATACGTTTTTGTTGCAAATCGAAATGTTTTAATTGCGTTTATCATTGAAACGTTATTAAAAACGAAATATACCACATTGTTTTACTTTATTAAGGTACATACAACTGTTTTTAGGCCATATTTTATTATAATCACGTTAATATGTAGTTGCGGTTAAGTGCACCGTTCCCGAGCTTGTGAAATGACTCACCTGCCATTGAATTCGTTACTTTCCTAGTCATTACAGCTGACTGAATTTTACTGGCTACAGCATCAACTCTTGCTGACATTTTCAGATAATTAATTGATTGATTTTTTTGCCTAATTGCATTTTCTGCGTGTATCCTGGCTACTTCCATGTTACCCTTTTGAATGGCCTGCTTTGTTTTTGCCTTTTCTTGTTTTTCTTCTTTTTCGCATCGTTTTGAACTTCTTTCTAATTCTTTAACGGCAAACTTTAAATTAAATAAATGTTCTGTAAAGTGTTAAGGAATATACGACTATTATGTATCCGACTTTTTAATAATGATTATATTGATGAGTAATGAGTAATAAGTAAATTCAGCAGAAATTCAGTTTGCAGATATTAACTGTATTTTAGATAAAGGATACTTTCCATAGCTGTTGAAGACATTTCGTTGCCCATGACTGTTTTTTTCTTGAAATTCACTTACTTTTTGGTAATTTATAAACAAATAATCAAAAATTAAAGAAATGCATATGAATTGACAATTGATAAACTTTTTTAACAAACTAAATGTCCAAATTTATCACATGACTCATTGCTGTAAGCAAGATCGCCAACATGAAACTGACATCTTCACATAGATGCCAAATCAAACAAACTACACAGTTTTGAGAATAAATAATATCACTAATATAAGTTAATATTCTTAATTTTTTATTCATATTTATGTAAACGACAAACTTTAAACAAAGCCGTGCCTTCCGACTACTTGCTTTTCAGAAATAAAAACTGTTTACAATTAATGTAAAACTGTGTTTACATGACCAACAAAAGTTTCCTGCATACGTATCATATATGTATGTGGTTTTTTATCTTTTATTTTAATTTCAATTGTTTATAGGTAAGGCTACATGCATTCTTGCAACAATTAGAACCGTAGACCGGTTTCGCTCTAATTAGAGCTCGTCAGTACATCGTAGAGCGTACGTAGAACTCGTCGTACTGACGAGCTCTAATTAGAGCGAATAACCGGTATACAGTATACGGTTATTCTAATTGTTGCGAGAATGCATCTAGCCTTACATACTTTGTCCCTATATTAGGGTAGAAATAAGCCAGGGCTGACAATTTACTAAATTGTTAGTTGGTTGTATACAGTCTCTATTTTTTAACACTTTGTGTTATTTGGAGCTGGCGTGCTTACCTTGGGGACAACAACATCTTGCCAAATGTACAGTCCGGATTTGTTAGGGGCAGGTCCACCACAACAGCATTAGCAAATATTAATGATGACATCCTCACAGCTAACGATAAAAATCAAGTTACAGCTTTGGTATTGCTAGACTACAGTAAAGCTTTTGATACGATCAGTCATGAACTATTGTGCTCGAAGTTACAATATATTGGTTTCAATCATGACGCCGTTCAGTTTATAGAAAGTTACTTTTCAGATAGGGCACAGAGGGTTGTCTGCGGGTCGGATGTATCGGATTCTTTGAGTTTATTAAAGGGGGTTCCACAAGGCTCTATCTTGGGCCCCCTTTTATTCAATATTTATACGTTTGATTTTCAAGAACAAATTATCTCGAGTAAAATACACTTCTATGCCGATGATACCCAGCTTTACAAATCCTTTCCTGTCGAAAATGCCTTAGACGCTATAACAAGTTTAAATGCAGACCTTGATAGGTTAGTCAGGACAGCAAAGAAGCATGATCTTGCGATAAATGTCAATAAGTGTTGCGTACTTTATTTTGGCAGGAAAGTCAGTAGGAATAGGGTTTGTTCTCAAAATATTGATATTTTGATAGAGGGGAGTCGCTTGGAAGCAAAACAATCTGCAAGGAATCTTGGTCTCATAATAGATAACAATTTAAAATTTTCTGATCACGTCACTAATCTTCGTAGAGCTAGCTTTGGCCTATTGAAATCTTTTTATAGCCACCGAAATTGCCTTCCAGTGAAAGTAAAAGCTCTCTTGGTAAACTCTATGATTCTCTCGCGCTTTAACCATGCTGATGTTGTGTATGGACCTGCCCTTGACAGTTGGGATCAGCAAAGAATAGAAAAGGTTCAGAAGTCATGTTTACGGTTCATCTTTAATCTAAAAAGAACAGATCGTGTTTCCTATAAGTTAAAAGAACTAGATTGGCTGAATATGAAGAATCGCTGGAAAGTACATCTTCTTTGCTTGACTCACAAGATTGTCCTCGGGGCGGGGCCTGATTACCTACATCAGAAGCTCTGTTTTCGGAGACAAATACATTCGCTCAATACAAGACTCGATCACTTGTTTGCCATACCTAAATATTATACGAGCCAATATCGGGGGTCTTTTTCCTATGTTGCACCACATCTGTATAATAAAATACCTTTTAAACATACTTTATGTTCTCTGCCAGGGTTTCGGAGATATGTTACAGATTTTTATAAAAATAGTCAGTTTGCGTAGTGTAGTTATAATAAATCATATTCATATTTAGGAATTCCTTTCTTTCAGCTAAATTTAAGGCGCACAATTGTCAATGTTTTGTTGTTATATTGTTTTGTTGTTTTGGATACTAAGGCATTTATGATTTGTTTATTTTATAATTTGTTTATTTTGTAATTCCTACATTTTAAGTTATCTTTTAAGGGTTAAGTGGAAGAAAATTGTAAAATTAACTTCGCCCTAATAAAGACCTCTTATTATTATTATTATTACATGTACTACTTGGTTCCGCAACTACGTAGCGGCACGCTCACGCTCACCACTCACCTTCAGTGACTGTACAAGTAACTGTACACCGCTGTACACTCACCTAGTTTTGTTTATAGGTGTATTTCTATAATTTAACGACATAAGTTGTATATAGTTTACATCGTTAAAAGCTTTATACAAGAATTTTACAAATTGATGTTAAACTTATGTGTCTATTTTTTAAATAAAATCTATTCCTTTCTTCGAATTTCATCACATCACTTAACTATCAATTAGGAAAATTACAAAATGGTTCACATCGGTTGATCTGTGTTTTTAATGTCAAATATGTCTTTTTTTGAATGAAAGAAAATAAAATTTGGCGGATCGTATAACCTTGATTGTAGAAACGATGTGAGCGTCCAGTCAAATAAGACGTTATACCAGCCAACACAATGGGGTCGTAACACATAATTTTTTTATTGCATATTTCGAAAGTTCGTATAAATACGAGTCTGAGACACCAGTTATTTTTCTCCAGAGTGTTCTAATGTCGCAGAAAAAAATTATCAAAGATTGCAATAATCGAGTCCCTAAATTTGCCCATCTAACTAGGGTTAAGACGTCACAAAATATAGATAGTTCGCGTTTCCGACTGAAGATGGCGCCGGCGCTAAGCGGTTTGCGCCGTTACTTGTGTCACAGAATATTTAAACGATACTTTGGGAGCACCAGAGGATCATCCTTGCGACGTTGCCATGTTCACAATTTTTACCTTGGATTTGAAGAATGTTAGGTCAAAGAACTCGTGTTGGATTTATGAACCAGATTCCTGTTCTGTGCTCTTTCATTCATTTTCATTATTCATTGTGCCCTTCACTTTCGGTTCCGCTCTTCGCCGTTGCGCTCCAGTTTTAAATCATCCTCGCCTTTGTATAAGTTAACTTCCCTTTGTTGTCAATTTTTATTGTTAGATAGTTAGAATTTGTATTGTTCATTATATTGTGCTATATTTAATAATTATTTAGATAAATTCATATTTAGAAGTAGACTTTATTTAATAAATTCCTTGTTTCTTTTATTTTTGAGTTGCCTTTGTGGCAGCTAGTTTTCCTTTGTTGTATATTTTTATTGTCATATAGTAATAATTTGTACTGTTTCCTTAGTGTGCTAGATTTAATAAATATTTACGTATATTTACATTTTAGAAGCTGATATTTATTTAATAAATTCATTTTGTCCTTTGTACATTTTTAGATATATTTGTGATGTAAAGGCATTACAAAAAGTATCAAAATTAGTATTTTTTTAAAATGAAACACCTGCCTATTTATTCACGTTCTACTATCAAAATAAAAACGAATTTCATTTTTTTACCTCACCTTAACATTATAGTTTTCCAACTATGAAGTATTTTGTAAAGATGTAGGGAGTTTCCGTTTTCATTCTCAACAAGTATCCCCTTCGTGAAACCAAATTTAACATTGACACTACTAATTTTGATCAGTGACTTCCCTTAATTCCAAAAAGGGCTAAAAGAAGAAATTAACTCGATACTTGGGAGAGGAATCACTGTCATACTGAAGGAAAACATCAGACTTAATGCAGGCGAAATGATATATCAGCAGAGAAGTCTTAACTGTTCCTTGAATTGAAGAGGAACGACTTGAGAAAAATCACAGGAGACTCCCCATAAGGTAGCACCTTATGAAGATAGGTAAGGCAGACAGCGAAAACTGTCAATAATGCAGTGAAGCAGCCGACACACCCATACATTTGTTATGCGATTGCATGGCTCAGTTCTGCAGAAGGCTCAAATACCTTGGAGGGATGACCTTAACACCACAAAAAATAGGTAGAGTAGCCCCCAAAAAGATAGTAGGCTACATAACATCTGAATGTTTTGGGCCAGTATTTTTTTTCCTCACTTAGGGCTCGCCCGCGTCTTTGCCGTCCCGATAGCACCACAGCCTTTGGCTTATTGTGCATTGGGCCAGTATTACGAAAATAGTCATGCACAAAATATCCCTTGAGATTCCAGCGATGAGAGGCAAAAGACCTACATGACTTATTAAGCAATCAACAATCCCTTAATTGCACATTTATTAAATTGCCTAGTAAATTTCCTTGATAGTTGCTTTTAACCTTTCCCTTTATTGTCATTCATTTGCAGGAACATTTGAAACACATCTTAATGAATTTTGAATATGTCTATATTTATTTCTAAGCTAAATAAAATGACAACTAACATTAACCATACCAAAGTTAGTACAAGTCCAGAACTTTATAACATTAGTTTAGATTAATTAATTATATCTAAGTTATCAGAACCACTTAAGGCTTTAGACTTTAGCCTGTAGAAGATAACATATCCTTATACACATAATATATACCCTGCATCTAGATTTGGTAGTGAGTGAGTGAATTGAATATCACTCAAGGAATGGCCATTTTTTCTAGTTTACTGTTCAAATACATTATTTTTCAAAATAATTTCTTGAACACTGAAAACTATCACAACGTGGGCTCAATCTGAGATTACATATAACAAATATTTAAAAAAACAAACACTTGTTTGGTTACGATATTTTCAGTAGCTCCATTCATAAAATTCCTACACGAGTTTAATTGTAAAACTGTTCATAATCACGAATATGTAGATTTCTTTAAAATGTTATGCTGCACAAATAAAAATGAGAGGGCTTTTGCAAGATCAAAAACTGAAAAAATACATATGACATACATAAGAGAACCAATTTTTAGTGAATTTTCTTAAAAAAAATTCACTAATGAGGAGATCTCAACTTTTGAATTTTGAAAAAATTTCTTCAAATGAGCGCTAATTAGGCCCCACAGAACACATATCCGGGGTCAGTTTCAATTTTTATATGTTTATATATATATATATATATATATATATATATATATATATATATATATATATATATATAAATATATATATATATATATATATATATATATATATATATATATATATATATATATATATATATATATGTATGTATCACACCGATAACTCAAAAAATTATGGGCCGATTTTGATTAAATTTAGTGAGTACCCTCCTTTTACAAATGGCTTGAATAAGTTCGTTAGCCAGGAAAATCGGCCCAGGTTTTCCCGGAAAATTTTGGGTTTTCTTTCGAAAAAAATTGTAAAAAATTTATATCTCCAAAATTAACAAAGTAAGGGCAACCAAATTTGGTGCGCGGGTTTATATCATTATAAGTAAGCTACCTACCAAAATTTAGCTCTGTAGATCAAAAGACAAACAAGTTATAGGCATTTAAATAAAAATTTATTGGGATTTTCCTCAAAATGTCAAAGTTGCGATTTAAAACGTCAAAAATTTGCAACATTTAGGCAAATAACTTGAATATAGTACGGACTGTGGAAAGAAAATGTCTCAAGAAGAATGTTTTACAAACCCTGAAGTCTTAGTTTCAACCGTCATTGTCCTTCATTTTACTAAAATATTTCCAGAAAATTCATTTAAAATAGACCCTTTCTCTGATGCTTGGCAGTAGCCTTAGCTATAGAGTTTATCGTTCAATGGTATATAATTTTTGTCGAATTTTCTTAAAAAATCAATAAAGCTCAATATTATACAAGATATGAATTTTTTTTATATATTACTTATAGGGTGTCTTGAGCTACATCTTAGCCAAATTTGCTATTAATCTATAAGGTTGACCAAGAAACGAGTTTTTGCGGGAACACTTTAAGTTTACTTTTGGAAATTTTTGTACATTTTCACACAATAAAGTTATTTTTATGAAACATGGCAGATTGTTTTTACTATATAGGTTATACTGGTAACCAAAATTGATGCCTGCTTTCTAAAATAAAAAGAAAACAGACATATTTGCAATAAAAACATATTTAAGAAAATTCACTACCATAACGCGCTTGCTGCGTCCCGAGTTTTGTTTCACTGACAGGCCAATAATAGGTAATATAAATCTATTATTTATTTAAAAAAAAAGGCTCATTTCATATGAAAAAAATCCTAATACTATTTTCTTTCTTATTTTATTAACTCATTAAAATAGAATATATTACATCACTCCAAAATACAGAAGCACCACGTAATAAATCCAGACATAAAACTTCATCCAAAGTAACTTCGTATTCTGTGACTTCTTTTGTAGCCTCAAAATCGGGATCTGCCACACAAAATAGACCATATTGTCGTTTGGCAAAATACATTCGAAGCTGTATCTGAGCCAAATATCTAGGTTGAATACTGTTGTCCACGATATAGTTTTTAACTGTCTTTTCTTTAAAGGGACACTTGACCTCAATGACAAATGTGTCAGTTATGCCATCTGGCGAAGCACCAAACACTGGATATTTGCTGCTCAAAAATATACCACATTTTTTTATGTTTATATGTCTTCTCTGTTCTATTATTCTAATCATGTCATCTTCAAGTAAACAGCCTCTCCTTATCGCTTGAGTTTCTGGCAATGCTACAGCACCCATTATAGCTTCCGCTAATGAGCCATCCGGAGTACGACACCTTGATGCTTCATAGATTTTTGAAGCTGTTATTCGCCCATATCGGTGCTCATACCAGGCAGAGGATTTTGATTGCTCACGAGTGGAATATTCTATTCTACTGCATAGGTTTTCACTTAGCTTGGACGAAATGAAATCCAGAAACTTACATACACTCCTCTCTTCCAAAGAAACTTCTTCTTTATAGGATATTGATAGCTGATGAAGGGAAGTGTTCAAAAACTTCAGTTCTTTAATTATGTCAAAAATACCTCCGGCTTGGTCTTTAATAAGACCTTTAAAACTTTCAACAAATGTAGAGTTCTTGGGTTGAAAAGGTGGTATGTTTTTTCCTGTCAATGCTGAAAGGTTCATAAACTCCACCGACTTCCCAGCTTTGGACAAAGAAGTCGCTTTCCAGTAACTTTCAGTTTCCGTTACAGAAGGTTCTTCACCACCTCGATGAAGCCAAAACAGAAAGGCAACAGAATGTTTGCAGCCCCCTGAAAATAAAAATAAAAACGTTAATTCTACATTATAAAAGAAATGAAAGGTATCATCTGAGCTAAATGTTATTTGAAACATAAAAAAACTATCATATTCTCTTTTACAATTTCACACTTTCAGTTAATAATAAATTGAATGTAGGGTACGATAAAAATGCACACAAAAGTATCCCTCTTAGTTTAGAAGAGGTCATGTAAAATAAATATATTCTCTAATACTGGTAAGTATCCAAGAAAACATGTCAATACAAACAAAATCTGTGTCAAACAATCAAGATTCATAGCTTCTTCTTTTACGAGTTATGAATACAAATAACATCTTATTAGAAACAGATAATGTTGTTTTGTTGTTGTTATTTAATGTTACATTAAATGTAGATGTGTTCTGTCATTCCATTGATGCAAACAGCATGATTTAATAAATAACAAAACAAACTATATTTATGATTGAATATTACATAACATGATAACTACTGCTCTGTTGGAAAGATAAAAATAATTTGGAAGTTACAACACAATGTGCTTATAAATGTAAGGAACGGGCCTATAAAATAATTAATTAACTACAACAAATAGATGCAAAAACCAGACACCTACCAAAACAGGGAAATGGTTATTCCGAGACTAAAAGACTATTAAGACAGCATTAGTTATCTCTGTAGTTCCACCGAGTAGGTTATTTGCATCTTTATCACTTTAAGTCAAGTGTTTCCCAAATATTCAATCTTCAGTACCTTTGTAAAGAATACGAAAATTTGAGTTACCTTTTAAAGCAACTTCATTATTCAAATATACAGATTGAAACGTTGTAATCAAAGTACAACATCTTAAATTACCTTATCCACTGCTTTAAGGAGTAGGCAGATTGAGGTCTTATAGTTCATTTCATTTCATATTCCTTAACCTTTTGAAAATCAGGTCCAAAAGAAAATAACAAAAATAGTACAATAATTAAGTTTAATGAATACTACTTGGGTGACTTAAAGTAAAGGTAATTTAAATAATAAACATATTACCTTCTGATGCTGTGCAATCTTCACAAATATAATGTATGACAGTTTCCTCCTCTTCATCAATGGTCATTGTCACATTGTAGGGAACTTTCATTATGCTATGTTTGGGAGTAATTTTTGCCTTAATAGTACAGATGTTCAGTTCTTTTTACCTGCATGTATCCCACTGCATTGTCTCCATAAGATTCCTTCGTAGCCCTAGAAGTAGAAGGTGAATTTGTCATTTAGGAATATTACTTGCAAAAAAGGGATGATATATTTCAAAATTTCCCTGGCGTCTCTTAAATGATGACAACCTTTGCTTTGGTTTACCCTTCTAATCTTTTGTTCTTCTGCTTTTTGGTGCATTAATAATGTAACCAAAAAGTAATTTGGAGACTTACATTACATGGAAATTATGTACAAAATACATGTGCCTTATTTTTCCCTTCAAATGAACGCTAACATAACATACTGTAAGTCCCATTATCCTGAACATGAATGTTGCCAAAAATCAATTAACACCTGCACTTTGCGCATTAAATTGAGGGGAGTATATGTACTATACAAAAAAACAAAATTATACTGAGGTAGTCAAGTTAAAACATTACTAAAATTTCAATAGTAAAAGCCTTGATTATTAAGCCCAAACACCTCCAGCGTTTATCTTCCTTATTCAAATTAATTTCAGGTGAAAAAGCTGTTTTAAAGTGTGTATTTGCACACTAATCAGCTAATTCTCGTTTTAGCACAGCTCTATCATTGCAAAGTTCAAAACATACCTATTAGATGCACGTCCGTATATAAAATTTCATAAAAATCGAATACATGCGCGGAAAGTAGGCTTTTACCTAGTGTTTTATTATGCAGTGATTTCAGGAGGACACTGCATTGCTTACATTTATATTTTCAGGCTATTTTCGCTGTGCCTTGATATCTGAAATACTGAGGAAATCCATTAAACCAGATATAATTAATTTACTCACTTTTAATTTTATTAAAGAAAATGAAAATAAATTTGGCAACCATGTAAACCTCGCATTAAATCCTTATTCTTGAGCTTGGCGTATGTTTATGTTTATGTTTACTTTATGAGTGTTGAAAGTTGAAACACAAATTAAGGATTGGATAATAGAAATAGTTGCAGTATTCTAATATAAAAAGCATGCTGTTTACTCACCTTCTCATTTTTACATTGCGTGATTCAGAGAGAAAGAAATCTTGATTAGCTGCATAAAAACTGTGAACCATGTTGCTGTCTACTTTAGGTAGATTGCGTGCATCCGCTTTTTCAAACCCACTTTCCATTTTTTTGTACACAAACACTCACTAATATCACAATAAAGACACCAGCAACTAACAAGTTTTACACACAGTTCCAGAATGTTTATTATATTTTACATTCCCTACTTCCGTGCGTTAGGTTACGTACTGAGCAATTTTGATTTTAATTAAAATATTTGAATGACTGATGGCGTTTATGACAGCCTAGCAGTGACACTGCATGATACAAATAACGAGAGATATGATATTCCGACTACCTATTTTTAGACCTGTCACGCGCATGGTGTCAAGTGGTGAGTCCAATGCAACAATAACATGCTGTCGTGCAGTGAGGTTTAATGTTTCATCACAACCTCTTAACAAATTACTTATTTTACTAATATTTAAGTGCATACAGTTGGAAGTAATACAAATGAAAAAGATTAAATTTAGTTCTGCGATCTATATTATCTGAAAAAGACAATATAGGCGTAACTTCAATCGCATTAAACTGACGTATAAAAACTTTCTGATTGCGAATGACTTTGTTTTAAGTGTGTAGTTGGACTTTTATAACGTTACTCACCGCGTGACGTCATAGGAGGGGGCGGGGCATATGCGCAATATCATATCTCTTCTAAGTCATTATATCATGGTGACACTGTTGGTAATTCAGAATCATATTTGTGTCTAAAACCTGGACCAATCAGATGCTTTGAAGTTAGCACGTCACAAAGTACGGGCTTTAAAATGAGCATTTTGGCGGGCTAATTTTCATTTCTTTATAAAAAAAATTCTATAAGGCAAAACCTCAAAATTTCTACGTATAATTATTTTATTACCACCAGTCTTTAAGTTATATACTATAAAACTGTGATTTTTGATTGTGTGTTACGACCCCATTGTGATATTCACATCACTGAGATGTTATTTTTAATTAACCAATGCGACATATCTTGATACATGCATGTCATGTTTCTGGGATTGTTTTCTGTTACCTATGATTTTGCGCTTACACTGGTATACATGCTAGCGATGTTAGCTGTTACGTTTGAGATACATGGCTAACCTTTACATGCCAAGTACGTAACAGCCACATAGCAATAATTTACATTTTAGAAATTAATTTAAATATGCTAGCGATATTAAAAATTATATCGCTGCTACTCCAGAAAAAATAACATGCTAATAACATGTCATTAACACATAAGATGACTGTTAACTTTATAGATTCATTGATTGTTGTTGCCCTTGCTTGGTGAAAATGGTCCCTACTACATACATAGACTTGGAGACTACTTCTCTCTTCTCTGGCTTCACTGAGTTAGCTTACGCGCTGGCTATGCCATTCACCTACAGAAACGCAACAGTGAAGCCAGAGAAGTAGTCTACAAGTCTGAATGTACTTTATAGATTCACAGTTCGTATTCAGGCCACACCGTTTGTCATCGCGGGAATCGTATTGGCGCTTCGTTATTTTTAGTGAATTTTTATTTTAAAAAATTCACTAATAGAGAGGTATCGATTGTGAGACTTTGCAAAAAATTTCAAATGAGCGCAAACTAGCACCCCTAGAACCCATATCCGGGGTTAGTTTCAATTTTTATATGTATATATATATATATATATATATATATATATATATATATATATATATATATATATATATATATATATATATATATATATATATATATATATATATGTATTGAATTGGTTTATATGGTGTGTATAAAGATATTACTTAGTTTTATGTGTATTTATGTATAATTTTAAGTATAGTTTAATTATTGTATAGTGTTTAGTATTTTATATGTGTAATATTTGTAGATTTATATACTCCCATCTTTGTATACCTAATATTGTATTTAATAATTATGGGGTTCAATATTTAAATTAATTTGTAACTCAAATTCTGACACTTTTAGAACACCTATATATCTGAATACAAGAAAAATTTTGTTATCTTGTAAGAATTTTAATCAATTTTAAACAGATTTATATTTATATTAAATTGACTAAATTTACTTTATTATTGACCTAATTTGTTTTCTTCTTTTGATCCTCGGCTTTATGTATACTCTATTTTCAGGGGTTTGGTGGGATCTAGTGAAAATTCTTACCTTTTAGACCTGTTACCTAATTTTCTTTAAAGTTTTATTAAAATTATATAATCTGATATGAAATGTCACCACAAGATATTTCAGGTTAATAACTTAATTTCTATTAACAAAAGTTTTCTAGTTAAGCAAATTACCAAACAATACAAACAATTTATTTAGCATTTAACAATTTTAATTTCTAATTGGATCCCCTAACTTATTGGCCATTTAATTTTAATTATAACTTAAAAGTTTTTATTTTACAGTTCGAACCGACTTGAATTAAAGTGTTATTTCTATACGCTTCTGTAAAAACTGTTGATCCGTGTCTATGACAACATGCTCTGTTGTTAACATGGCTTGTTTAAATTATATCGTTATTCTAGAGAGGGCATCCTGCGACATCTATTTACATTTGTTTGAATTTCTTTATTTATCGGCCTAAATATTCTCTTTCTTATAAAAGTTTGTTTTAAATAACATTTAAATTCTGAGTGACACTTGCTTATTGTTTGTGTAGTTGTAAACAAAAGTTTACATTCCTGAGAAACAGTGCTTTATTTCAATATGCAATTTTAATACCTTTACTTTTTGCTTCGGCGACGGCTTCTAGTTCAGATGCATACTGTTTACACTGAATTCATTCCTATAGAGGTTAATCTTTGTTAACACATCTGCGACGATGCTGCCGACTACATATATACATAATTTGAGATTCATAAGTATAAATTTAATATCCGTTACAATACTAGGTATACAAATATTCCAAACACATTACACAAAATATACACTTAATAATATACAATTTACATACTCATATAAACCATAACAATTGACGTCCATAAACGTGGGACATAAAAACACATATTAAACCATATATATATATATATATATATATATATATATATATATATATATATATATATATATATATATATATATATATATATATATATATATATCCGATAAGTAAAAAAATAATCAACCGATTTCGATGAAACTCGGCAAGTGCCTTTCTTTTATTAATGGCTTGGTTGAGTTCCTCAGGCAGGAAAATCGGACAGGGTTTTCCGGGAAAATATTGAGTTTTCTATAGAAAAAAAATTTTTTCTCCGAAATTTACAAATCTGTTTTAATGAAATTTACTACATATGTTTCTTTGGGAGAGACCTTACTACGTATCAAATTTCAAATTTCTAAGCTAATAGAATAGTTATTTAAATTTTTAATTTTCCTTCAAAAAATTTTTTTCTCCGATTATTACAAAGTTATTTTAATGAAATTTGGTGGATATCTTCCCTTAGAAAAGACCTTGCTACATTCCAAAATTAAACTTTATAAGTGTATATAAAATTGAGTTATTCAAGTTTGAAGCATTTAATAAAAATTCGTTACCATAACGCACTTGCTGCGTCCCGAACTTTTTAACTTTTATTGTGTGTGACATGTGACATCGTGGCGTATCGTTGGGCCGACAGTTCGTTGGGCCGACACATCGTAAAGTCGACAAATAGAGCGCTGATTCGAGTGAGAATACTGCTTTTTCAGTATTTATCTGACCGACTGGCTCTATATTTAGCTGCAAAACTTAACATATAAGCGAAATTGACATAAAAATGCCAATTTATATGCGCGCTGGGCAATACGCACTCTTTATATGTTTAAGATGGCTTGCATAATAAAGTTATTTGTGTAAAAAAATATGTTGCGTTATTAGATACAAATAAACATACTTATAGGTAATTGATTGTTAATATGTAAATATATATGAAACTCAATCCCGACTCACCTTAATGAAAAGTTCATTTTCTAATAAAAAAAAATCGATTGATATAAGATTTTATTCCATATTTTAATTAAAAAAATGTGATTTAAAGTGAAGCCACATATTATTAAGCATTTATTTTCAAGAAAGTTATCTTTGATGGCATTTACTTTTTCACATTTTATAATGCATAGCTGCACAATGGTTTAAAATTTATGGTTGCAACGGCAGAAAGTTAAGTACTTCTTTTTTTATAAATGTATATAGGCAATAAAGAAAAAATCATTGGAGATTGAATATGTGGTCATGCCTTTAAAGTTATTTGTGTAAAAAAAATGTTGAGTTAGATATAAATAAATATACTTATGAATAAATCGTTGTTTTTGAAGAAGATATAAATAGTTGTAAGCCTGAATTACAATGTCCACACTCAAAGAAAGTATGGAGAATGACAGGCAGTTCTGTTATTGTCGTAAAAAAATCAAATGATATGTTTTATTCAATTTGTTCATTAAAACAATTTGATTTAAAGAAAAACCAGATTTTCATAAACTTTCTATTTTCTTCTTTTATTGCCGAATATTTTCAAAAAAGCTGTCTTACTTTATTTTTTAATGCTTATTTGCTGCAAATATATTTTTCAAAATTTATCATCGAGGGCGAAAGGTTTTAAAAATATTTCACTGCCATAAAATAATAATAATTATATATATATATATATATATATATATATATATATATATATATATATATATATATATATATATATATATATATATATATATATAACAAAAATTCTAGATCATTTATATGAACACTCACTTCCATAGCGCACTTTGTCGCGTCCAGACTTTTTATTATGAGTAGCAGAATGTTCGTCACATGATTGTATCCTTATTTTCTTATGCTGGTTGCATTTTCGCGCATTCACTGCTTTTGGAATACCAAGTAATACTGTAATTCTTTATAAACTCAGTGGGTAACAATTCTCAATCTGCACATTTTAAAAATATTCATTGATAACAAATTAAATTGTCCGATTATTAATGATAAACTGACAGATAAATAAGGTTGGAACTAAATGGTCTCAAAAACTTTTGAAAATTTTGATTACAATTTGGACATATATTTACTATTTTAGTTTAAGTATGTTTTATGAAAATTCGCTTCCATAACGCATTTGCTGCGGCCACATTTTTTGTTGTTATAGACAAACCTTATTAGGGTGACTTTTATTAATTTTTTCAAATATATCAGAATAAATGTGTGCTTTTGTAAAGGTCTGACTATATAGTCAAGATTATTCAAGATTCTCGCTTATTAACATTTGAAATATTTTTATAACTCTTTGTAACAAAGCAGTTGCTGTATGTGGATCTTTTTTATACTTTTATTTACTATTTACTATTTTTTTAAATAAAACTCGCTACCACAAGTAACTTACTGCATACAAGTTTTTTAACAAATATTTACTGTTTAACAACAGTATTTTTTTATGCAAATTTGTTACCAGTACGCATTTGCTGCGCCCACACTTTTTCGTACTGCGTATCAACAAATCTTATCAAGTGCCTTTTATTAATTTTTCTCAAATATCGGAATAAATGTCTGCTTTTCTGAAGGCTTCACTATATACGTATCAAGATTTTTGAAGATTCTAGCTGAATGGGAAGGATTTAAGATATGAAAGAAAGAAAAACTTTTTTTAATACTTTTATTTACTACCTATTTGATTATCATTTTTTAAAATTAAAACTCGATACCACAACAAATTTGCTACCAAAACGCAGTTGCTGCGTCAACACTATTTTGTTATTGCACATGGATAACTCTTCTTAGGTGCTTTTTTTTTCATATATCATAAAAGATCTGTTAGTTTGGCTATTTAGGTTTGCTTAAAATGGTCTTATAAATTCAAAACAAGGGTTCTTTTAACTTAATTATAAGTATACTATATCAACACGCAAATGTGTTAAGCTAATTGCCTATTACATAAAACTTGCAGCACTTCCGTGATGAATTACAGTCGACCAATAAATTAGTGTACGTCCGCCTAAATGGATTGGTGTATGCAGGGGTTGCATACATGTAGGCGCTGTCGGTCCAACGATACGCACTCTAATATATGTGATAAACCGACCTTCGTCACAACACGGCGTGAGGAAGTTTTAGATCTAACAGTTTCCACCCAGTTTCTCGGTGACTTTGTTAAGAACTGGGCTGTGTCTGGGGAAGTGAGTAGCTCAGACTACAGATATATCCGGTTTGAAATCGCCAAAGTCGAAAGACAAACGGTATGGTACCGGGACCCTCGCGACGCGACCTGGGAAACCTGCAGGACAGACCTAGCAGTGGAACTGCGGGGGGTTAAGAGTACCATAGATAATTCAATAGACCTCGAAATTGCGGCAGCCCAAGTGCGAGACGCAATCACCTCGGCCTATAACGCCAACTGCCCCCTGAAAATGAGGGCGTCCACCAGGAATGTCCCGTGGTGGAACGAGTACCTCAGGCAAAGGAACACGCAGCTTCGTAAACTGTTTAACGCGGCCAAAAGGCAGGGAGCATGGGATGAATATAGACATGCCCTAACGACCTATAACAAAACACTGAGGGACGCCAGGAAGGAGTCGTGGAAAAGGTACTGCGAGGAAGCGGAGACACCAACCGAGAGAGCTCGACTACACAAGATCCTGTCCAAGGGCACTCAGACCAACATAGACTCTCTAAGAACATCCACGGGAGGCTTTGCAAGCTCGGGGGAGGAAGCGATGGAAGTTTTTACTCCAGACGCACTTCCCTAGCTGTAACATATAATAAACCAATCACCAGTACGCATTGACTGGGAACACTCAGAAATAGAGGCGTCTTATAGGCGGGCATCTAGAGTAGACTGGACAGTCGCTAAAGAGGTGGTTACATGGAGCAAAATCGGATGGGCCATTAACAGCTTCAAGCCATACACATCACTGGGATTTGATGGAATAATGCCCATCAAGCTCCAACAGGGTATAGATATACTGGCGCCGGCGCTTACTCTCATTATGAGGGGCAGCCTGGCTCTGGGGTACATTTAGAGGGCATGGAGACTGGCCAGGGTTGTATTCATCCCGAAACCTGGTCCCCAACAGACCAGGCAAAGTCCCTGAGTCCAATAAGTCTCATGTCCTTCTTGGTAAAAACAATGGAAAAACTGCTCGACCGGAACATTAGGGGCGGTGTACTGGAAGCATATCCCCTACACTGCAGACAATATGCATACAGAGCAGGAGTCAGAAACAGCACTGCACCAACTGGTGCTGAAACTGGAGAATAGGCTAGATAACAGGGATGTTTCCTAGACATAGAGGGGGCCTTCAGCAACACCTCATTCGGATCGGTTCTGGCAGCTGTCAGGGAGCGTGAAATAGAGGAGACCTTCTGCAGGTGGATCGGTTCCATGCTCAGGTGTTCACCGCACTAGCGGGAGCGTCTCTGCTGGCGGGGGTGCGGCAGGGTGTCCGCGAGGGAGCGTTCTGTCTCCCTTGTTCTGGTGCCTAGTCGTAGATGGCCTGCTAGGGAGATGGGGTACAGGGCTATTCCTCGGACTATCATTGTCATGATAGTCCGAGGAAAGGTTACACAGTCAGTGTGTGAGCTAATGCAGACAGCACTGAAAGTGGTGGAAAGGTGGACGGTTGGTCAATCGCTCGGGGTGAGCCCCGAGAAAGCAACCGTCATACCGTTTACGAGGAAGAGGAAGTGGGAGAGCCACAGAACTATCACTCTATACGGTAGGAACATTCCAATGGCCAGGGAGGTAAATATCTTGGGGTCGTGTTGGACTTTAAGCTAACCCGGAATGGTCACGTTGAAAAAATAGTGGCTAAGGCAGTCATGACCCTAGCCGTCATTAGGCGGCTATATGCAAAAACGTGGGAACTAAGAACTAGTATACTTACTTATACTTATACTTATACTTTATTGGCGAAAATTACACAATACGTCTATACAGTAAGTCCATTATGACTTGTGTTGTATATAGTGACATAATTTAAACAGTTTATTCCAAAACATACTTGACACTGCATTATCCAAATATGACATACTTCGAATTTTGACAAACCATTTTAAATAAACTTTGTATACCATTTTTTCTTCCATCTTACATTTCCAATCACTGCCTTCATTTACTACTAATCTTTACACATCCATCATTACTTTCCCATCATCACTCTTCATTTACTTTCCATGTTTATACCAAATTTTTAAAATTTTATACCAAAAACGAACCGCTTCATTCTGACAATTGCAGTCACAAATACTGGTTGTATATATGGGTGGTCAGACCATCGTTAACATATGCGGTACTGGTCTGATGGTCTAATGTGACACAATCCAGTGCCAAACAAAAACTAGGCAAGATCAAAAGGATGGCTTGCCTGGGCATCGCAGGGGCCATGTCTACAACCCCATGACAGCCGCCATGAAGGTGTTGCTGGATTTGCCCCGCCTACACTTAGTTATTATGGGGGAGGTCAGGCTAGGACTATACAGACTAGCCTGCAATGGTAGACTGAAGATCAACCCAGGCTTCAGGGGCCACTGCAAAATTCAGGATATCGTGAAGGAGCCCATGCTTGAAATGAGGTCAGACTTCGCGAACCCGCGTATCTGCAGGGAAAACAACTTTACAGTGCAAATCCCCGACCACGAGGCATGGCGGAAGGAGACGCCGAGCCTACCACGGGACGCGCTCGTCTGGTTCACGGACGGATCCGGCGGGGAGCGTGGGACGGCGACAAGTGTTTAATCGGAAGGACCGAGGGTAAGTCATGGTACTTCGCTCGGAGCCCATGCAACGGTCTTTCAGGCCGAAATGTAATCCATCCTGCACTGTGTGCGGGAGAACAAGAGGAGGGCCTACACCAACAAGCGAATCTTCACATCCACAGACTGCCAGGCAGCCCTTAAGACTCTAAGTAGCCCACGGGTAAATTCCTCGCTGGTGAGTGAGTGCCGAGACGAGACGAGTGACCTGGCTGGGCAGAATGAGGTCACCCTCATCTGGGTGCCGGGTCACTCAGGGGCCAAGGACAATGAAGAATCTGACAGTCTCGCGAAGAGAGGGTCAGCAAAACCATTTATGGGACCAGAACCGGTTCTGTGCGTGACAAAGAGCATGGCCAGGGGATTCATTAAGTCCTGGGCCAGAAACGAACACAAGGTGTACTGGGCAGACTGCCCAGGGCTCAGACATGGGAAGTCAGTAACTGACGAATCCAGTCCAAAGAGAGCTGTGGAGCTGCTAAATCTTAGCAGAGGACAGCTCAGAAACATAACAGGTCTCTTGACGGGACACATGGCCGTCAAGAAACATCTGCATAAAATGAAGGGGGACCTCGCATGCAGACTCTGCGGCGAGGGGAAGGAAACTGCCCAGCACATCTTGTGCGAGGTAAAGCTCTGGACCGCAAAAGACAACTGATCTACGGTCAGTCTAGACCAGAGACAGAGCATTATAAAACTTCACCCTACCAATCGCTGTGCAGACTAGTTCAATAGGCACAGTGATTTTGGAATGGGTGGAGTAAAAAGATTAAGGGCATGCACAATAAGCCAAAGTCTGCAGTGCTATCGGGGCGGCAAAGTCGCGGACGAGCCCTGTGGGAAAAAAACTGAAATTAGTGCTAAAGCATGTGTCTGAAATGATTTTTCTGCAAATATTTTAGTAAAATGAAAGACGATGGCGGTTGAAGCAGAAAGTTAAGACATGTAAAACGTACTTACCATATTTCTTCTGTATAACCAGCATTCGTTTCAGAATCTCTGTTAAAATTGCCAATTCTGACATTTGAAATTTGCAACTTTGACGTTTTAGGAATAAAACCTATAAAAATTTAAGAGTGATTTTTCTCTAACTTCTAGATCGTCTGCGCCAAACAACTTAATCTTTGTCTGTAATATTCAATAAATTTTGTCAACCACACAAGCCCTTCTCTAAACACAAAATTTTCAAGAGTTGAATTTTTTAATGATGATATAGGAGTCCCTTTTCTCGACGAATACCGTAAACTTATAATGCTGTTTGGTTAGGTAATATGGATGGAACGTATTCTAATGGAACTCATCCGGTATCCGGCCAGTATACATTACATTAATTGTTGTAGTTAGATTTATTATAAACGGTTATAGCAGTGTTTATCCAATACATACAATTGTTATTATAATAAAGCATATAATTAATGTAAAAAATCTCAAATAAAAGTAGGGCAGTAGAATCAAGGTTTTGCTTAATTGATAAAATTTTATATGTAAATAAATAAGATGACTCAGGCAAAATCATTTAAAATTCGGTAGTTTTATCCTACCAATGTTAGATAGCTCCGCATACCAGAAATGGTTACACGGCAGTTGTCGTACTGAAACTAAGTTATGTTCTATATGCGATTGGGACTACTGACAGGATAAGAAAAGAGCTGACAAGTACACTTGAAGAACCCAAATCACCACAACACATTTTTTTAAAGACCTTACGATCGTTTCACTAACAAGGTTAGCCTCATGAGATGATGAAACGTTATTATTATTTATTGTTATTTTATTATGTTTTATTTCTTAAATTTCTAGAATTTTTCATCCTCTGATGATGCTAACTTTGTTAGTGTAACGATCGTCAGGTGTTTAAAAAGATGTGTGTTGATTTCGGTTTCCCCAATTGTACTTATCAGTGCTCATCAAAAAATTTCAAACTTCATTTAGTGAAAGAGTTGACAGTTGACTTTATGATTGGTGATTTCTTCCACGGTCTCAGTTCACAGGAAATAAGAATAAGAACTTAACCTCACAAAACTTGAAAGAACCAAAACAGGAAACGTCAAAAATCAAGAGGTTAGTTGTTGTTGTTAGTTGTTAAACATTTATGTTAACACACAACACACTAATACAATACATGCTGCATGGTACCCACATAAGCATTTCAAGTTTAACAGTGTATTTGTTTTTGTTTTGTGGTTAAATTCAGAAACTGCTCTGTTCAATCGTTTTAGATTTACAATTGTAAATAAAAAAAGTGTAGACTGTAGGAATGATATTTTAAGATTTAAACCTACCTACCTACTATTCATACCTATTCTTCGCCTTTATCGAAAAACGCTTTAAAAGAAGTAAAATGGCAACTGTTGTTAGAATTAAACGTCGTTGTGGTGAAGAACCTTTAGAAAATGTATTAATTAGCTGTAAAAAATCAAGATCAGATAAAGAGCTTGAAGGGACATCTACAGTTCTCAAATTTGCTGGAACTGTCCAGAATCAGGTAGGAATTTAGTGTAGTCAATAACTAAATGCTTATTATCAAGAAATATTTTTTAAGGAAGAAGATATCGTTAAGCAGCTGAAGTCAGTTCCTAAGAAGTCAGAATTGGAGGAGAATTATAAAAAGCATAGTGTTAGGATAAGTGAAAAGCTGCGACAGCAGAATTTATTAAATGCAAAGGAAAACAGATTTAAGATAGTAAATAGGTTCCGGTCAAATATTGTTGAGCAGGAGACTAGCAGCACAGTAGCAAACAAAGATAACGAACAAGAATATACTATATATGATATAGAATGTGATGAGAATCAGAATTCACACAGCTGTCCTGATAAAAGCTTAGAGGCACAGAAATTTGTGTATGATGTGTATTACACAAGCAGTGATGGTATCGATTTTTCCATGGAAGATTATGTAGAGTAAGTTGTCTAGTTTTTATTTCCGTTGTTTTTGACCGTCACTAGGGTGTTCATTTTAAAATAATTATTCTTATACTTTAGTAGGGTGAATATTGCACGCGAATTCGGTTCATCTACCGGCAAGGAAGAAACCTGTACATTGTTGCTAGCCTTGTAATTTTATATATAATTTAAAGAAATATTTTAGTCTAAATTCTTATGTGAAGTATAGTCTCGTTTTCCATGTGTTTATAACCTAGTGAGTAGATTGTTTGTTTCTATTTTCAGTGAATTTTCAGTAACAAAATTAAGATGGAATTTTCGTTGCAGGTCATGACAGCTTGTAATTAGTGAAGATTGGAACCTGCGACGAGCACTAATAAGTACAATTTGCATAACCCAATTCATCACAGTACAGTTAGAATAAACAGAGGGATGAATCAACTAAGCGAATGAAAACTAAAAATACTATTTATATGTTAGCTGCCAAGCAGTTGCGAACAGCGTCCTCTACTAAGGTATACAGACAGACCCTCATTGTTGAGCCTTAAATCCCTGTAGTTAAAATTGCATACCTGCTTTTGTAAAATTGTTTGTCATTATCAAATATAAATCATGTATTGCTCAGCATATTTGAGATAATAATCATCATGTAGATATAGAAAACCTCAAGTCAATAAAAAATGTCAGGCAGTCGCGACAGTTAGATGCTTACGAAAGTAGATACCTATATCGTTAGAAATTTGAACAAAAATGTTTCGATGAATAGAGTAGGTCCGGTTTTGTGTAGTCCATTTTTCGAACTGTTATTTAAATAATCAGTGTGTCCTTCTAAGGAATATTTGATAACTACACACACAGTTTTACAAAAGCAGGTACGCAATTTTAATTACAGGGATTAAGACTCAACAGTGGGGGTCTGTTTGTACACTTTCATAGAGGAAGCTGTTCGTAACTGCTTGCAACTAACATAAATATTAGTTCTAGTTTTCATCCCAGTGATGACGCTAACTTTGTTAGCGAAACGATCGTCAGGTCTAAAACTGTAATGTGGTGAATTGGTTTCTCCAAATTGTACTTATGAGAGCTTGTACTAAGCACAAATTGTTTTCTTAGCGGTTTGTATAAACCTAAAATTAGGAGATTGAATTCCACTGTAAGACTATGGAAAATGCTTTATCTCCGAAAATAATAAACTTATTTTGTTAAAATGGTGCACAAATTGCTTTTGTATATAGAGACTATAAGATGTTTTAAAATTTAAATACATAACTTTTAGGATAATTAAACTATAGGCATATTACACTAATTGACAGTTGTGTTGGTCTCTGCAATGTTTACCTGGTAAGCAATCTCATTGACCAGCAATGTATAATGAGTAAAATTTGTTTGAGGCTGAGGTGGCTTAAACATAAAAAATAGTCTATTCTTATAGACATTGAATAACAGAAAATTTTACACACCTATAGGTAGCCATCAGATAATTTTAATAATAATAATAATAATTACACCACAGTAACCAAACTCTGCACCCAGAAGTCTCGGACATGTGCGGGGGAGCTTACATACACATATAGACAAAGGACACCACCTATAACTCATTAGAGGCCGGCCTTTCCACATTCGGGTGATAAAGACTGACTGTCTGAATACAGGACTTGAACCCACGACTTTGTCGTTTCTAGAGGTTATTCCTCTCGCGAACTGAGCTATTTGGCTGGTTTTGACTTCATACCGATAATGACATTGGAACCTACACTATTTGCTATTTACAATCTAATACATTGCGTTTTTTGCTTTGTTAAATGTTTAAAAAGTCTAGAACAATTTCATTAAAATACAAACTTTCACACTTTGTTCCATATAACCGGCAGAATAAAAAATTACATAATTGTAGTCTGAATAAACAAAATTACCAACAAAAAGACTTCAATCATTAAAATTAAAGCATTTACAATAGGATGAGACTGCTGGTTATACTGGAAGTTGCTCATCAATGCCCTATTCTAAGTATAAAAAGTCCAGATGCAGCAAGTGCCTTATAGTAGTGAGTTTCCATACAAATCTTTCAAATTTAATAACCCAATTTCCTATTACTTTAGAAACTTATACAAGGTAAGCGTCAACATTTCCCAGCCTGACTATTGACTATGAAACAAACAGTGTAGACTCACAATTAAATTTTATTTTTCAATATAGTCCCCCCTAACATCAATGCACTTATTACATTGTTTCAGCAACAATTCGATACATCCCCTGTGACAATTGTTTTCAACATGCCCACAGGGTTTTCTCCACAAGGGGCCCAAAAAAGATCTGGCACCTTCAACACGATGCTGGCGTTCAACTGCTAAATAATGTTTGGGGACCCACCTTACCCTAACTTTATTGTTGCCTTAATGTTCGTAGAGGATTCGGCGGATGCTTGTATCTGAAATTTGATAATTCTTTCAAGCATCAATTGCTTAATACGAGACCGTCAACAAGGGCGATCTTATTGTCTATCACCACTTCCACCATCCTTCCTGTTTTTGGGTCATCTTCCAAGGATTCTTGCCTCATTTGAAACCGTTTTGACTCATCTTTTACTACAGAATAGGACACAGAATTTCCCCGCACACCCCATCCAGCCGATATCGGATGCTTTGAGGTTCATCTCACATAAGGAGTTTAATAACAGCTCTGTACTTAATTTTCGTTACTTCTGATATCGTGATAAACAAGTGTCAGTTATAAGAAACCTAATTTACATAAAATCCATTTCTGATTTTTCCACTGAACACCAATTTGAATCAATGTATTACCAAATTTTGAAACTCTGCGATACCCTAGGGTCGGGAAATTTTGGCGCTTACCTCTTATTTTACTATACAATTCAATCAGTGGCTGTACCAAATTTCATTTATTTTTATTTATTTATTCATTTATTTACAGAAAGCATACATTTTACCAGAATTACTACAATTCTTTTACAGATTAATAAAAACTTACAATAATATTTATTAGCTCTAAACAAAAATAGCAAGTAAGTTCAGAAGAACCTGTATGTGCTCAACCTCCTGAGCTATCCGGGCTATATCTTGCTCGGGTGATTCAATCCTCCAGTTTGACCCAAATATTGATCATTAGACATATTTTGCAGTAGCCAACGATAAAAGTCTCCTGCTCTCTCATAACAATAAAAGTTAATATCCGATATTTATACAAGATTTTGGTACACTTACAAGGTAAGCGCCAAAATTTCCTGGCCTGACAAAGATGCAGGGTATCTCAGCGTGTCATTTGATAAGACAAAGCTTCCCATTATTCACAGTAATTAAAAGCCACCTCCCTCTTCTAGTTTAATCTGATAACACTATCTAGCTATTTGTCATTTGTTATTCTGCTAACTGACAGCAGTCATGAGAGAATCATGGGTGCTCTGCGCATAACCTCGAAATTGACTCTGCTAATACCTTAGAATCTTAGAATGTAAATTAACTACCTATATTCTAAGATTAATGTTAATACAAATAGTAAGCAACTAGTAACCCAACTTGGAATTTTAACCTAATTTTAACAAAGGCCCTCTGCCTTCGACTGTAGTATATTCTAATTCTAACATCCAATGAAACAAATAAGAAAGTACCTACTCGGTAAAGCAAGCTGTGTGCATCAGAATTTGATTATTAATCAATGCATGTAGGTAGTGTATTAACATAGTGAAACAAAAATATTTAAGAACTAATACAGTAAGTACTTATAATACCTAGGTACTTATTGTTTTCTTTACTTTTAGTTTTTAGTCGTCATGTAGTGTATGAAAAATTTGAAGTAAATAAAACTACATAATATAAAGTGGTTTAAATTATATAAACAGATGTTTACTGTAAATTATTAAATTTTTATTTCATTTTCAAAAATTATGGTTACAGCAATTGTAAATATGTGTTGAAAAGAGTTTAGGTGTAGCAAGTGCTTATGGTAGTGATTTTCATAAAAATATTTCAAATGGTGATAACTCAGTTTCCCATTAAACTAGAATTTTCAGTTTTGATACATAGTAAAATCTATATAAAAGCAGCGCAGGTATTAAATCAAAAAAAAAAAACACATTGAGCTTCACAGATAATACAAATTTGTTTCTAAAAACCTTTTTTATTATTTTGTTTGCAGAAACTGGTTGGATTGAGTTGACTTAAAACAAATCATCCAAGCGATTAATAAGGGAAAATACCTGCCACGTTTATAATTTGGCAGGTACGTTCCTTTTGTAAATAAAAATGATTTTCGGTAAATTTGCAGATTAGCACACGGAGGGTTTTTAGAAAAAAAAAAAAAAAGAGAAACATGCTTAGAACCACTTCTGGATGAACAAACCACAAGAAATTTTTTTTGGAAACAGCCCCCAATAAAGTTACGGAACCAGGAGTGAATAGGGGTGCTGAGCAGGGAAGACGATAAAAAGGAAATGTGAGCGAAAAATGTGAAAAAACAGCTTAGTTAGACCTCTATAAGCCGCCTTTATCCCAGTTTGCAGCTATACGTCCTTAAAATACTGTTTACCACCCCTATTCACTGCAGGTGCCGCAACCTTCTTGGGGGTTGTTCACAAGAAATTTTTCTTTTTATGTATTGAGCGTGATTGTAGGCATCCAGAAGGGGAAGGAGAACGCCTATGGCGAAGCAGTGAACCAAGATATTCAATGTATGTTTAAATTGTTCTCATTTCATTTGTTTTTAAATATTTTTCCAAAAATGTATTTGAGGTTGCTTTGTTTGCCAGTCTCACATAGAGAGCTACTATATTTTATCATTTTCAAAAAGTATGGATACAGCAACAGTAAATAAGTGTTGAAAGGGTCTGGGTGCAGCAAGTACGTTTTGGTCGAGGATTTTCATCAAAATATTTCAAATCTTGAACCATAGTAAAACGTATGTAAACGGAACATGGGTATTAAAGAAAAATAACATAATTAGCTTCACGGATAACTACAAATTGTTATTATTATTATAGGAACAAACATTTTTATGCAGAGGTAGAGAGCGTCCTACAATATAGTAAAAAGTTTTGTTACAATATTAAAATTCAGCAGATGGTCACAGTCAACACGAAGCAAATAACTGTTTATTGAATCATAATCAACTACATGAAATAAATTTGTAAGGTAATTCAGTGAAGTTTTGCAAACTGTTTCTGTTATTAAAATTGGTTCACTAAGATTCATGGTCCTGTATTGTTTATCTAGTAAAAGTTGATTTTTTTGATTGGCTTACATACAAGGTGTTAGAATGTTTCCTTGAAAATTTGATACTTTTTCTTCTTTTTATATTTATTTTATATTTATCTTTTTTACAGAGTGTACACAGTAGCTGATGATCTGATGTATGGTTTATCACGTGATAATGTTGCGTCTGCAATGAACGAGAGTGGAGAGGATTCAGAAGATTCAAATGCTGAAAACTACTGGACGAATGATTATCCAGATGAAGATGAACAGAACAGTGTTAATGAGGAAGACATGATACAAGCTGTGGAGAACATGAACATGAGTGATAATGCGCTTTCAACAGATGAGGGAGAGGAGAATTATGCATATGGTGATGAAGAACCTTATTATGACTATGTGGATGATACAGATGATCTTCAGTATGGTAAAAGGTATGCTGAGTTCAAAGCTCGCTACAAAAAAGCAACAACAGAAACACCAGAAAGAGATAACATGTTGTATTATGGGGATATCGAAGCACAAGATTCTGACTGAATAAAAATTTCATATTGTGTTGTTTGTAATTATTTTGTAAATAATTTAATGCCTACGCTTATGTATTATGCATGTACTTTTATAACAGTCCCTTAGTAAATGTTTTTTCATATTACCTGAGTACTTTTTTTGAAAATGAGAACTTTTTGAGGTACAAGAATAGAAAAAAAAGATTACTTTTACATGTACAAATTTTGCAGGTTTAAATCCAGCTAGGCATATCCTGGAGCAGATATACAAGGAGGTATTGAAAAGGACTTTGCCTACAATTAAAAACGCAGAAATGTTTTCAAACAAAATTTTGTTTATTTATCATAATCTCATTTAAGACTTACAATTCTTAACCACCTAAAAATATTTCTTTATCTTGGTTCTCAAACCACTCCTCAACAAAAATGATTTCGTTGTTTCATGAAAATAGAAATTAGCTTTGATATATTTTTTGGGTTTTGGGAATAAACAAGTCTGATGGTGCTAAATCCGGAGGATAGGGCGGGTTGTCAAGCTGTTTTATCAGTTGTTTGCAATGCAATCAACGACTTGTGAGCAGGGGCGTATTGTAAAAAGACCACACTTTTGGCGAGTTATCCAAAGCTTTTTATTAATATTTCTCGCTTAATTTAGTCAGCAACTCACCATAGTATGCTCCCATGACAATTCCAAAAAATCTTCTTTGTCTCAGAAATCTGAAGCAAGAACCTTACCAGCTGACTTGTGAACACGGAATTTTTTAGGTCGTGGTGAACCGGAATGTTTCAACTCTTTTGATTGCTCTTTAGTCTCCAGATAATTTTGTTTTGCTTTATGGTTTGGGTGTAATGTAGCCTAGAAGGCTTATTGCTCTGACACTTATTCTGTTTGCTTTTCATGCCCAGGCAAGGAATGGAGTACCCTGCACGAATTTGCTTCGGTTTGTCCATGTGCATGAACTATAATCATTCAGTACCATTATTAGTCTTACGAATGAGCACTGTCTTTTGATATCCAGTGCTTTACATCTGCATTGCCGTTTCAGGTTCCTTATTTGCATAACCTGCAAGTCGGGTCACCTCCATATTGTCCTCTCAGGTGTCCTACAATCCTTAGCTGCTCTGTTCTACAGTTTAGCAGTTGTGCGTTCGTTTTGCTGCATGGGTTTTGTTTGCTCTTTGCTATGTTTAAGTCCTGATCTGTTTACCTAGTAATGAGTATGCTGATTGCAGACCCACTGGTTGATTTCTCTTCGGATTGTTTGCATTTTGGCATAGGCAGGGTCGGCTTCAGATCCATGTATTTCATCTCTACATCTCATGCACCAGGCTCAGCTGGCGAGTGACATAGCATGAATTCACCTCAATATGGGTTCCCCACATCATGCACCAAGGTTGTATGTCCAGCTATGACTCGTGTTAGTTGATCAGCCCGTTTCAATCTATGGAGACCCAGTCTCGCCTCTCCCACAATCACAATGTAGAGTGGTGGAAGGTCCAGGAGTGCCCTGGTGTCTGCTCTGGTGGTAACTCTCATTGCCCCTGTGATTCGAAAACAAGTTCGTGTATCTTGCTGAGTTTCAGCTTGATAGTTGCTTGTCTGACTTGGCCACTGTACTAATAGATATGGTGTATGTTATTGCTGGCTTTGACACCCGGGTATGTAGCCAGGTGTACCATAAAGGGTTTTAGACATCAGTTTTTGTCATACATTTGTCTGACCATATGGTACCTGGTGAGTTGAGAATATATAGGATGAATCCCAAGTATATTAGCTCTCCCAATACACGTCTTCGTGTACCTTGAAGAAACAGGACCATTTCTCTCTGTATTTCCCTTTCTGGTAAATGGTGCTACTGTTGACTTTTCAGGATTGACTCTAAGGCCTTCCTCTGTGGTCCATCTTTCTACCAGGGTTAGAGCGTGTTGCATCCATTCATTCATAGTTCCAGTAAATTTTCCTCCCTGAAATAACCAGGTGGCTCGCAAATCCTAGATGGTTAAATCCCTCGTTACAAAGTCTTCCCAATAGCCTGTCCATGACCAGGCTCCACAACAAGGGAGACAATATGCCCCCCGTGTGTGGTACAACCCGGACAGTTAGAGTTTTCCCCATTAACAAAGTGTATACCACCCTAATTTTCAGCATACAAACTAGCCATCTGCTCAAGGTATCCCTACCAAGGTTCCTTGTGGCCCTGTTGATTGATCCCAAGAATGTATAATATTAAAAGTTTCTTCTATGTTAAAATATGCCATAGAAGTACTTCTTTATAGTCTAGTGTAGTTTCCATTCCACATACAAGAGGGTGGTGAGCGGTTTCTGTTATCCTGGTTGCTCTAAACGGGAACTTCTATATAGCAGGTTTCCATTAGTATCCTAGTTCTTATATGTTTATCGAGCAGTTTTTCTAGAGTCTTAAGTATAAAAGTTATAAGATTGATTGATATAAACGATTTTACCTGTGATAATAGTCCTCTTGTCTGGTGTTCGGTAAGAACACCTGCCTGGTCAGTTTCTACACTTTCGGCAACAAGCCCAGTGCTAAACTGGCTCTGAGTAGTGTGTGAGCAAAAGGTCTAGTCTTCTTTGCAGCATGGCTGGAGTAATGTCATCCCATAGACTTCAATGGCTAAAATGTGTTTATTGCCCATTTGATTCAGAAAAGAGTTACCACTTCCCCGGCATTTATCCAGTCTCTTTTCAGGGCTGTTCGGCATGGTGGCATAAGTTTCGCCAGTTACCAGTCGAACGGTTGTTCTGTTATTATTTATGATTCATGAAAGCGTGCCTGAAGAAGCTCAGTTACTGTCTCCTTTATCGTTTCAGTATGTCCTCTGGAACTTATCCTTAGAGTGCTTATGGGGAATTCAGGCCCTTTGGAGAGAATCTTATACAGTCTCGCATATCCTGGAGTTCTTTCTGTTTCCTCACAGTGTGTTCTCCATGAACTCATCTTGGACGTTCTTAGCCCCTTATGTATTCAGTTATGGCTGTTGAATAGCTATTCCAGACACTGTTTCTTATCACTTATTTGGACGGTTTTCGAAACTTTCCTCATATTAAAAAAATATGCATTCCACCGCAGGTAATCCTCTTGGTGTTTTGGTGTTATAGTAGTTCTGGAATCGGCTAAGTTCAAGTTTCTTGTAGGAAGCTGGACCCATTTAGAAGGACAGGGCTTGCCCTATTTTTTCTCTATCTTACTGCTTATTAGCAGATTCCAGCTATTTGTTTTAATACCTGGGTTCTGCTTTTCGAGCACAATCTTGATTTATCCACCTCCCTTTGGCCCAACATAGAGTTGAAGGCTTTGTGGCGTTTGGGCAGCTCTTTGGATTCAACCAAGTTCAAGCCCGCCAACTACAGTTGTACCATTCCCCGTCCGTCCTCAGAAGCTAAGTTTGAGTGTAAAGATTAACACACACTGCCCACAGGATTCCCCACTGCAAAGCAGGTGCTTTCGAGTTCTGAAGGTGAAGTGCTCCCTGACGTGGTCTCCAGTATTGCCGCCTCCACCTTTTCCTATATCAGATCTGCTTAATGTTTCTGCATAAAATGTACACAAAGTAAAAGATGCCGAGGAACTGCGGGAGTTTAAAGAAGAAACCAACAATGTAATTCTTAACGGTGGAATATTTACCTGGACATAAATAAAAAGTGGTTAAAAGCAGCTGTACTGGGGAAGAAAACGCTGGAACCAGCGACACAGTAGATTACATCAGAAATACTAAAGTTAATACAAGAGTGGTGGAGACAGGTAAGAAATGACAAGGAACACAGTAAATATAAACTAATTTAAAATACGATCACCCATAAATGTAAAAAAAAAAACGAACACAACTATGGATATGTAAAGAATTTAGTGAAGAAATTGAAAAATAAACAGAGGGCCGTTAGATATTACAGCAGGTGACAGGACTGCAACACAAACCAGGAAAAAAAAGTTATAAAGGACAACGAAGGAAATTTATTACTAGGAAAGGAGGACATTGCTAGTGACTGGAAAGCCTATCAAAAAAATGTATAACATTGAGGAACCACAGAAAAGACAGGATATAAATCCATATGACCTGGACCCAATCATTGTAACAAAAAAAAAAGAGAATCAGGAACTTTGGAAAAATTGTGGTGAAAAAAGAAGTGTTTTAACTGTTGATTACTATTACAACCATAACAGGATAATAAGTATACAGAGTAGTGATGGGTGGGTAATGCAGTAGCGGATACTTTGTATTCAGTACTTCTGCTTATAATGAAAACTATCATCTGCTCAGTAGGAACACTATGAAGCTTAACTATTGGTGGAATATAAAGATGGCGGCTGACGCACGCGCAAACCAACTTTTTTTAGTTTTTAAGTTAGACCCCACGGGTTTGGTGTCATGTTACTTGCATAATTCGAATGTACCATATGCGCATGCGCAAACCAACTTTTTTAGTTTTCGGTGTAGAGGTATGGTGTTTGGTGTCATTTTATTCGTTTGATTGGTAGAATTCAAAAAATGGTGACTAACGCTTGTGCAAAAATGAGACAAAAACTTAAAGTGCGTATCGTGGAAGGTCGGTGAGATGTACGATGGAACTAACACATGCACGGTGTTAAGGAGGCCAAACCAAATTGGAATATACAATAAAATGGCCGCTTCCGGTCTAAACTTTAAATCCTTATATCTTTTGAACGGAAAGAGATAGAAAGCAACCGACTTTAAAAATATATGGTTTCGTAACAAGGTCTCCACGAAAATAAGATAAAAACTTAAAAACTCTTATCGCGGCAGATCAGTGAGATGTACAGCAAGACCGGCACTTGCATGGTGTTCACAAGTCAAACTCTATCAATATACACAATAAAATGTTACTTTCGGTATAGCTATTCTGCATACATGTGTGACACCTCAAAATAATCGTCTTGTCGAGCAGAAGAAAGAAATATAGTTTTTAAGTAAATCAGAACAAGTTGTGTTAACACCTAAAACATCTCTCTCTCTCTCTCTCACGTATTGAAGTTAGTTTCAGAGAAATTTCAAGCTTACGATGATCACTAAAGTGTTCAATAGCGTGTTTAAATGCTGGCTACATTAATTGATGCGTGTTACCGGGAAACTTAAGTATACCCTCTTAGACTTATTGAAGTTGACAGACAGCACAGACAGCTGTCAAGTTTACCAAAGTAAATGTCTTCAATCTTCGTAAACCAAGACGTCTCTATCATTTCAGAGTAATCTTTGCCAGTCAAACTAATTATCTTGAGGTATAGCTTTCAAGTTTGTAAGCCGTCACATGTCAATCATTTTAGAGTAACCTATTCATAAAACCATTTAACTTAATTTTTATACTTACACTTCGTTAGCTAACATATTATTTTAATATATATCTTAAGTATGGCAACATTCATTTTAAAATACAAAAAGAGTTGTAAAGTACAAAACTAAGAAAAGGACAATTATTTGTTTTCAAACATTCTGAGCTAGTTTCCCTAACAAACCAAACTAAATGTTTTGAAGAGTAGCATTCAATTTTTATAAACCAACGAGTCTCAAACATTTTAGAGTGATCTTAGTCATGTGACCAGTCAAAATAATTGTCTTTAGGTGTAGCTTTCAAGTTTTATTTGTTTTCAAACAATCATTTTCTGAGCTAGTTTATCTAACAAGTCAAACTGAATGTCTTGAAGTGCAGCCTTCAATTTTCGTAAACCAACACGTCTCTATAATTTTTGGGTAATCTTAGGCATGTGACCAGTCAAACTAGTTGTCTTGAAGCGTAGCGCTTATGTATGTATGTAATTTAAATTTCGATAGTGTAAAAAATTAAAAAGTTTTATACATAAAAAATAAGAAGACAAGAGAGTTGAGTGCCTATTACAACAGTAAGTTAAAGGAACATTCGGGGGTCACTGCTACATACTTGGTGAACATTGGTGGAGGGAAGGAACATTTGGACAGCCGGAATACCGTCTGTCCAAATGTTCCAACATACCCCTAGAAGTACCGAAAGCAACGTCTCAATTAACCGCAACAACTGCTCCATATACTTGGTGGATTTTGGTGGAGGTCAGACTGTAAACGACATGATATGTGGTACACATGTTTGCAAATATTTGGTATTAAATTTGGTTTGTTGGATATCCAAGCATTTTCTATGAAAAATGCAACCAAATATTTGGTATTAAATTTGGTTTGTTGGATATACAAGCATTTTCTATGAAAAATGCAACCAAATTATTTTTTCATTTCTGAGTACGTATTGATGGGGGTTTCTAAGCCAGCCTCACCAGCCTCATAGCTACTGCGCCGGCGTGTGACGTCAGGGAAAGATGGCAGGTTGGATAGAGAGAAAAGAGAGCCTACCTGAGATGACGTAATCCAAGCTGGCCGACCAGAAGTGAAAAATCTGGTGAGTTTGTAGTCAAAGTGATAAAACGAAGATGGCGGATGGATAGAGAAAAGAGATTTTGAGTGAGATGAAGTAATTTAAGATGGCGTCCAGGATAGCCGACCGGATGTAAAAAATTAGGAAAATTTTAATTTTTAAAATACATTTCGACTAACCTATCAAAATAAGAGAGCCAGCCATTTTGATTTTTGCGAAAATGACACATACAAAATATGGCTGACAGCGCAGGCGCCAACCAACTTATTTGATTTGTGTGGTTAGACACCCATGTAAGGGGTATCACCGTACTCGTCTCGATGAGTAGAATTCAAGTATGACATTTCTGCATGCGCAAACCGAAAATTTTGAGTTTTCAAGTAAGAGAACACACGTGGTGTGTCATTCCACTCGTCTCGATAAGGGGAGATAAAATATTTATTTATTTGTTTTACACACACACACAAACACACACACACACACATACACACACGCGCGCGCGCGCGCGAGTGTGTGTGTGTGTGTATGTGTTTGTGATGCAATGATTATGACAACGTGTGTGAGAATAGTACTCTATTGTGGCTACCGCTCAGATTGTGGCAACTTTTTGGGGTTGCCACAGATGAAAATCACCGAATGATATGCATTCCTCGAAAAAAGTATATGCGTCATGATTCTTCATCGCACCACGGACGTGTAGAAACATTCAGAAGGTGATTTCATCAATTCGTTGAGAAATACTTAGCAGTTTCATATTTTTTGTGTGAGTTGCCATTTATGGGTCTTGTGCATACATGTAATAAGCCAACTTGTGGCTACTCAGGAAAGACTGATTCCAGCGCACCCTTCAGTATACACTTTAAAGCTTATTTAAAACGAATTTGATGCCGTGGGCTAACCCTAGCTTGTATCGCAATAAACAGTGACTCTGAGTTTCTTATGTTAAGGCGAGGCTGAGAATGTTTTAAATGGACACCACATGTTTTCACACCCATTGTACTAACTAACTAAGGGAACACCGAGGATTTCTTAGTGTTAGCTCAGACATGCACATTATGGTTTTTCCTTAGTTATAATATATGTATATACTGTAAATAATTCGTTGTAACATAATCAAAATTATGAAAATTATCACAAAAAAATTTAGATGTCTAATTTTATATTTGCAATTGCTGTACGCATATACAATTTATATTTAGTTTCCAAACTTTGACAAGGTCAATGTAATTTTGACATTTCTAAAATAACCACTCATAATTTTTACGAAGACTTGCCTCATCTAAAATTTACAACCATATCCATTTCGGTTTCAACCACCTACATTATTTATTGTATTATACCGCCTATACCTAAAGACTATGTATAGTTTTGGAAATATACGTATTTATAATCGCATACCATAATTCACTTAGCGATCAGTTTAACACATTTTTTCCAGTTTTTTATTTGATTATATTAACCGATCAGATTATGGGATTATTTTACGAATTTTTAAGGAAAAATATTGAAATATTTAAACAAACTTTGGTGCAAAAAAGGTAGGAAATAATTCATTTGATTATGTATACATATTTATATTTTGGTATTTTTTTTACAAATGTCAAATGGAACTTTAAAATGACAGCCTTAAATACCGTTGTTGTTTTTGACAGCTTGTAATATAAAACTATGAGTATTTAATAATAATAATAATAAGTCTGGACGCAGCAAAGACGTTATGGTAGTGAATTTTTGTAAAAATGTTTTTAATAGGAAATATATCTATTTTTTAATAAAATCTGGCATCAAATTTGGTTAACAGTATAACCTATATAGAAGAAACAATGTACCATATTTCATCAAAATAACTATATTGTTTGAAAATGTACAAAAATCTTTCTAAAATAAACTTAAAATGTTCCCAAAAAACTGGTTTCCTGGCCAACGAACCTTAGGTTAATAGTAAATTAAGCTATCGAAAGAAACATTTTATGAAAAATCGCTACCATAACGCACTTGCTGAGTCCAGAATTTATTTTCTTACAAACATGGATTATCTTTGAATGGAAAATGCAAAATGAGCAATAATATAATTGTATCACCAGCGACTTACGGGCCAGCCTGCGATTGTAAAAATAATTTTATAAGATGCAGTTCCAGACACCGTATAATTAACGTATACAATTTTTTCTCATATCTTATATAATAATGGATATATTGAGCTTTGCCCTAGAAATGCGTCACCCTGTATATATGAAAACAGATAAAAACTGAAACTAACCCATATATGGGCTCTATAGGGCCTAGTTTGCGCTCATTTGAAGAAACCTTTTCAAAATTCAAAAGTCACTAAACTTTTTTGCATTAAATAGCTATGACTTTTTAGTGAATTTTTATTTTAAAAAAAATCACTGATAGAGAGGTATCGATGGTGAGACTGTAAAATTTTTTCAAATGAGCACCAATTTGGGCCCCTAGAACCCATATCCGGGATCAGTTTTGATTTTTATATGTTTTTGTCTCGATGAAATTTGGTGGACATGTTGCTTTTGGAAAGACCTAACTAGTACCAAAATTCAGCTTTCTAGGTTTACAGAAAATTGAGTTATTCAAATTTGAAACATTTATTTTTAATATCACCGCTTTTTGTTGACAATGGTAAAAACTGGTTTATAGGTATATGAGATCTAGTATGTCTGAGTCGTTACCTAGCAGTGGAACATTTGATATCATTGCGGCGGTCAATTACACGCTGTCACTGACGTTTATCGTATATTATTAGATCGTTTATCTGTTTTCAATTTCAGTTGACAAATTGTTTGCGTTATTTGGGAATTTTAATATACAAGTGCAAATTATTCCTTAACCATTTTATTAATGTTAGTGGGTGGACTAAACAGTGTTGGTTATGTTTTATCAACAGATATAAAGGATCGAAGTTTTATAAAAAGGGCTGATATGCAACAGGCTACTTATTTTCTCTCTGATGCTTTGGCGGTAGTTTGTGGTTTAACGGTGCATAATTTTTAGCTAATTTTCGTACAAAAAATTCGTCAATGAGGAGACCGCGACTTTAGAATTTTAAAAAGATTTCTTCAACTGAGCGCAAACTGGGTCTCTAGAATCCATATCCGGGCTTACGTTCAGTTTTTATCTATCTACATATATACAGGGTGATGCATTTCTACGGTAAAGCTCAATATAATTATTATTATACCAGAGACGAGAAAAAATTTTATAAGTTAATTATAGGGTATCTTGAGCTGCATCTTATAAAATTATTTTGACAATCACCGGCTGGCCCATAAGTCGTTGGTGATCTCTACAATTTTTTTTCGAACACCCTTATTTTATTGCATTTTTTATCGAAATATGTTTGCAAGAAAAAAAATCGAGACGCAGTAAGTGCGTTTTGGTAGCAAATTTTCATTAAATGCTTCAAATTTCAATAACTCAATTTGCTATTAACCTAAGGTTTGTTGGCTAAGAAACCAACATTTAAAGTCTATTGTTGGAAAATTTTTGTACATTTCAAACAATAAGTTATTTTGATAAAATATGGCACATTGTTTCTACTATATAACTTTTACCGGTAACCAAATTGATGACTGCTTGCATTAAAAAGACATATTTGCTATTCAAAGCATTTTTATCAAAATTCACTTCGATTACGCACCTGCTGCGTTCAGACTTTTTTTCATTTTAACTAAGAAATCTAAATTTCGGTACATAGTTCAGCTTTAACGACGTAAGCCCGGCTACCAAATTTTAAAGCTATAGCTTTGTTATTTCCGGAGATATATAAATTTTTCGAAGGAAAACACAAAATTTGTCTGGAGAAACTGTTCCAATTTTCTTGGCTAACGAACCTATCCACCCTCATCATACCCTACCCTCTAAAACGATTTTACCCAAAAGCAAGCCGAACCGTTCGTTTGTCTAGTACTAACTGTATACCAAATTTGAGGATGATATCTCAATTCGTTCTAAAGTTACCGTGGCTACAAACAGACAGACCGACAGACCGACAACCCGACAGATCGACAGACTGACAGCCAAAAAAAAATTCGTTCCCAAATGATGTTTTCTATATGTTTTGATACCTTTTATGACGTTTAAACGAAAAGAAAATGTTGAAATTTTTGTCGCCGATGTGAGGTTTGCACACGTTGTGACGATATTGAAGTAATAATCAGCAATATGAATAAAAATGTTTTTCTTTACGTCGTAATAGCTTAGCCTATTTATTTTCAAGCATTTTTTCGTTCCTTCTATCGCTATTTGAGAAGAGGTGTCATCCCTCTGATGACGCTTACTTTGTTTGCGAAACGATTGTCAGATCTGAAAAATATATTGCACTTATAATAATGATCTCTGTAAATTATGTGAGAGACAGCAGCACCCCTTATTACCGTTTAACTCATAGGTACCTCCTATTAAAGTTTCTAATATATTGTTCCATTTCATTTTTTCTATGATGATGCTAAAAGCAAATGTATGACACATATTTTATAGAACCTCAAAGGTATCAGAAACCTTCTGTCTAAATTATATCAAAAATTTACGACAACACATGCCTTTTATCTACTTAATTTGTGCTGATGAAATTTTGAATGTATATATTTGTTAAACATTTTAATAAAAATTGGCTGCCATATAACATCTTTGCCACCAGAATTTTATATTTACCTAAGTATACGAGTATTCTTAGGATTCTATTGTTACTGTAGTTGACAAGATGCTCAAGGGTACCCATATTTATTTCCTAAATACTACCTGCTCTCTTTGTTTGCTGCTGTATAACAGTAATTTTACAGCTGTGATCTGTTGTGGGGTAGAAGAATTTCTAAATATGGATTATATAAAATAAATGATTTTTTTAAATAAAAATCATTCGAATGTTTACCTGTAGTTATTAATCAAAGTTGCTTTTTTCTACAAGGGACGTTCGTTATAAAAATCGTAAGATTTCAAACAATGCCTCAATTTGGAAGCATATGCTAAAGGTGGCTCGTATATGAGATAAAGTCCGCCAAATAGGTTGTGATTATAATTAATTATCGATTGAAGATTTAGAGAAACAAACTTTGCTGTTAAGGCAAACCTCATTTTTTCAGAACTTTTTATATTTATTAGTGAATTTTTATTTAAAAAAATTCACTAATAGAGAGGTATCGATGGTGAGACTTTGCAAAAATTTTTGCAAATGAGCGCGAATTTGGGCCCCTAGAACCCATATCTAGGGGCCCAAATTCGCGCTCATTTGCAAAAATTTTTGCAAAGTCTCACCATCGATACCTCTCTATTAGTGAATTTTTTTAAATAAAAAAAATATATATATTTATATATATATATATATATATATATATATATATATATATATATATATATATATATATATATATATATATATATATATATATGTATCCAACCGCTAACTCAAAAAATAATTAATCAATTTTGATAAAACTCGGCAAGTGCCTTTCTTTTATTAATAGCTTTGATGAGTTCGTTAGCCAGAAAAATCTGACACGGTTTTCCGGGAAAATTTTGAGTTTTCTTTCGAAAAAAAATTTTTCTCCGAAAATTACAAAGATATTTCGATAAAATTTGGTGTACATATTGCTTTGAGAAAGACCTAACTATGTGCCAAAATTCAGCTTTCTAGGGTTACAGAAAATTAAGCTATTCAAATTAGAAACATTTATGTTTAGATTCACCGCCTTGCATTGAATAGTTTATATGAGATTAGTTGTGGTTGTCATGGTAACGTAACACATGATTATTTTTGCGCAAGTCTGTTAGACGCTGTAACTGACATTTACCTATGCCGTATGATAATGATATGAGATCGTTTATATTATGTTTTTTAGTGAATTTTTATTAATTATTTGTTTGAGTAGACGAATTATTTGTCATTTGGGAAATTAATGTTAGTGAGTGGATTAAACAGTGTTTGTTATATTTTATATGTTATATTAAATGGTTTATAAACTGTGTATTTGCATATTGAATAAATAAGTAAATATAAAGGATCGAAGTTTTACAAAAGGGCTGATATGATACAGGGTGATGCGTTTCTACGGTAAAGCTGAATATAATTATTATTATACAAGAGACGAGACAAAATCGTATAAATTATAGGGTGTCTTGAGCTGCATCTTATAAAATTATTTTGACAATCACCGGCTGGCCCACAAGTCGATCGTTGGTGATCCCTACAATTTTTTTTCGAACAGCCTTATTTTATTGCATTTTTTATCGAAATATGTTTGTAAGAAAAAAAATCAAGACGCAGTAAGTGCGTTTTGGTAGCAAATTTTCATTAAATGCTTCAAATTTCAATAACTCAATTTGCTACTAACCTAAGATTTGTTGGTTAGAAAACCAACGTTTAAGGTATATTGTCGGAATATTTTTGTACATTTTCAAACAATAAGTTATTTTGATAAAATATGGCACATTGTTTCTACTATATATTTTGCTCATAACCTTATCTGGTTTCTGTGCTTCTGTGTGCTCTGGAGAATGCAATAACAAGTCGTTATTGTAGTGTAAAATTAAAATTTACAAAATGTAGTTTTGATAAAGCAGAATGAAAAAAGTGAATTTATTGACTGAGGAGTAATATTGTGTTGTATACTGGGAGACTGTTTGAAAATGATCATGTTATATTCTATAAATAAATTAATTATCAACATATTATGTAAAATACTTCAACCGCTTTATTTAAAATGTTAAAATGGTGTATATGCGTGTCATAATAAGGTTACTTAAAGCACGAGGGGATATACTGTTTGGTTTGTTTTATTAGTGAATTTTTATTTAAAAAAATTCGCTAATAGAGAGATATCGATGGTGAGACTTTGCACACATTTTTTTCAAATATCCATCCGATAACACAAAAATTAATTAACCGATTTCAATGAAACTCGGCAAGTGCCTTTCTTTTATTAATGGCTTGGATGAGTTCGTTAGTCAGGAAAATCGGAAAGGCTTTTCCGGGAAAAAATTTTTCCCCGAAAATTACAAAGCTGTTTTAATAAAATTTAAAGGGTATGTTGCCCTGGGAGAGACCTTTCTACGTATCAAAATTCATCTTTCTAAGTTTATAAAAAATTGAGTTATTCAAATTTTGACTATTCTTTCGGAATTTTTTTTTCCAAAAATTACAAAGGTATTTAAATGAAATTTGGTGTATATGTTGCATTAGGAAAGACCTTACTACATACCAAAATTAAACTTTCTAAGTTTATAGAAAATTGAGTTATTCAAAATTGAAGCATTTAATGAAAATTCACTAACATAACGCACTTGCTGCGTCCCGAATTTTTGGTTCCAGGTAGGTACAAGATGATAAACACATTGAAACAAAAATTTACACATTTCTAGTGAAGTAATGATTGTAATCTTTTATGGGCTGTTACTACCATATATATATATATATATATATATATATATATATATATATATATATATATATATATATATATATATATATATATATATATATATATATATATATATATATATATATATATATATATATATATATATATATATATATATATATATATATAAATTGGGGCCTATATAATGCATTTCGATCGTCACTTATTCCAGTTTTTGTATGTTTTGGTTTTGTAAGCTGATAATATCATGCCAAAATATATTGCGCAAATCTTAAGGCTTATTTATATAGATATAAAGTACCGGTATAATTATTTATCAATAAATAAAAATAATGATAATATATATGCATCGGTCCAGTGAGTAATGAATAAATAACTAGCCGAGTTTGATGAAATCTGGATACACCTTTCTCTAAGTGAAGATTGGAACATGTGCTGAGCACTGATAAACGCACTTGGAGAACGCGAATCACCAAAAAAATTAAAAAAACCCGACGATCGTTTCACTAACCAAGTTAGCGTCATCAGATGATGAATAATTCTAACTAAGAATTATTCATCCTCTAATGACGCTAACTTGGTTAGTTAAAAGATTGTCGGGTTTTTAAAACTGTTTGTGATGATTCGGTTTCTCCAAGTCAGCTTATACACATTTCTGTCGAAAAGGTTAAGCAGTTCAATCGAACCAGTTTTTATGGTCACAGGCAGGTTGCGGAGTGTGTTGGTAACAGCGAATACTCTATAATGTCGTCTAGTGTAGTAATCTAGTAGAATGGTAATGTCGCCTGGCAGTAAATTGGTAGTGCAGAAAATCACAGTGAAAGAAAATAACATTAACGTCTGCAACGAAAGTGTTATTCCAGTGAAGGAAGCTAAGAGAGGAAAACACGTCCCATATATTCAGCAAGTTGCAACTAAAAAAGAAATTATTGGAGAAATACAAGAAAGCTTGTATGAGCCATTTAGGTGTGAATCAAACCCAGAAAAAGGCCAATGAAAACATTTGTTATAAAGAGCTGATGCCGACAAGAAAAATAGGTCCTGCAGAGATTTTTGTTGAAGTAGAAACACCAGGTTAAGAGCAATTGGGCGGAAGAACCAGTGCAGTGTAAAAGCTTCGCTTAAAGAGAGCTCCTATATAATGAAGAGAAGATATATGGGCTACTCATTCACTCTGAGAATGAATATATGAGTAGAAGGCGACCGCATGAAGACCCGTAATGACGTGCGAGCTAATTCGACTGTTTTGAATGTAGGATATCAGGTATGATTTTAAAATCCAGTACGACGCAGGGACGGTCACCGAAAGTATATAAATCATAGAAAGGTCCGTAAAAATTAGTCAAACGGATCGAGGACGTTGTCTATCGCATACAGAGTAGCCCAAAGAGCCAGATGAATGTATCCATATGCACAGGCTTACACCATTCAGAGAACTGTCAGAATCCGAACGAAGGGGACGAATGTAAGAAAGGGGCAGTTTCACATCCGTCTCTATGAGAGTTTAGTTTATGAACTATATGGCCACAGACAGCTTGCAGAGTGTGTTGGTAACAGTGAATACTCTAGAATGATATTTCGAGAAGGCACTAGAAGTCACAGATATGGAATCATGTAGAAAGATCTAGAACTACTATAGACGGTATCAATAAATGAGCCGCAGATAGAGTAGTCAAGTAAATAAGCGATTGTGCGGAATAATAGAAGGCAACAAATAAACTATAGACATTTGGTAATAGAGAAATATCGTAGTTGGTGTATTTATTATTAGAAAATAGTCAGTTATAATAAATTAATGGTTTGGAAAGCTGTGTTTTGTTAATCAGCAAATAAAGGACCCCGAAGAGTGTAACAATATGCATACCCAACAAGCAAGACAAGTATGGTCTGAAGTTTTATTTGTGCTTAGCTAAACTTTATATCAATAGAGAAGATAGAGAAAAACAACATTCAATTCCTACACAATAGGTCCTCTATCTTACAACAGCCCTTCAAGGTTCAAACAGAAATTGTACCATAGATAATTAGGCTAGTTCTCACGATGTCGCGGAAAAATGTTATAAAATAAGCTAACCTTGATAGGAACAATGAGAAAGAACAAACGTGCCAAAGCATTTATTGGAAACCGAAGAACGTCAATTCATCTATTTTTGTATTTGATGAAAAGAGTAGGTTAGTCTCCAATGTGTCAAAAAAAATAATCATTTTATTATCCACTATGCATATATAGGGTGATATACTAAGTAAAGATTGGAACCTGTGATGAGCATTGATAAGTACACTTGGAGAACCCAAATCACCACAACACATTTTAAAGGACCTGACGATCGTTTCACTAACCAAGTTAGCGCCATCAGAGGATGAAAAATTCTAAGTACTTTAAAAACTAACATCACTTTATATACCGGATCTTAGGTAAAGAGACCGAACTGAGAGGGGAAACTAGTCGCAGGCACATTCTACAGTGTATTGTATTTTTATCGCCGGACGACGTATTTGAACTGTCTTTATTAACTTATCTAAAAGGTGTCCATTTCTATTAATTTTGGGAAGGTTCAACGACAACTAAGTTAACAGTTTCCTTTGGAGGAAATATCTGTATTCTTATGTTATCTCTAGGACGTGTTGAAACGTGGGAATTTATTTTACAAAGCAATCGATCAGGTGACTCGTAATCGGCGGAGGTGAAACGTTCATACATTTTTTATTGTAACTATATTTCGCAAAATATATACTCTCGAACGCGTTTAGTTGTCCTTGTTGTCTAAATTTTTTTATTAATTTTCTTAACGTGATGATTATTATCCCAAATAGGTCTATCTATAGTACCGTAACGTAATTGGGCTAAGTGTTCTTTGAATCTAATTCCAATCGATCTTTTTATTTGTCCGACGTTCTTAAGATTACAATATTTACAACTTATTTCATAAATTCTCGACATTTTCGCCGTTCCATCCTTGTGTTTTGGATTACCTAGCAAGTTTTTAAAGGTATTTTTTGTCGAAAATGTTAGCTACAAGTTGACTTTTTTTAAAATGCTATCTAGACCCCTCGTGATTCGAGGTTCAAATGGTAATCAAACAAAGTTTTTTTTTAGGATTTCTCTTTTCCAAACGTCGTTGATTCCGTCAACATTTTCTTTGTTGTCTGTTTATTGAATAATTTTTCCACTAGGCAAGCAGTGTATCCCTTATATTCGGCCACGTTCTTAATATAATTACATTCTTTTGTATATGTACTTTTGTTTAAAGGAAAATTAATTAACCGGTTTACTAAAAAATTCAGACTGGCCATTTTTTGTTTGTTCGTATGATGTGAGTCGTTCGGAATGTAGCTTAGAGTGGTGGTTTCCTTTCCATAGACATCGAATTCTAAAGCGTCTTTATTCTTGATAACTAGTACATCTGGAAAGGCTAATTTATTATTAATTTCTAATTCGATGGTAAAATTTATCGAATCAAATGTATTGTTTAATTTGGCAATAAAATCTTCTATTCTGAAAATGTTTGTGTTAAACACTGCGAAAATATGATCCACGTAACGAAACGACACTAGGAAAATAACCACTTTCACTTTCAAGATCTGTTTCAAATCTGCTCATGAAAAGGTCTTGCAATAAATGGCGATATCAGATTGCCCAGGAAAAATTAATCAACAAACCGACAAGTTAGGTATATATATATATATATATATATATATATATATATATATATATATATATATATATATATATATATATATATATAAACATAAATATAAAAATTTTAACTGACCCCAGATATGTGTTATAGGGGGCCTAGTTAGCGCTCATGTGAAGAAATTATTTCAAAATTCAAAAGTAGCGATCTTCTCATTAGTGATTTTTTTTAAAGAAAATTCACTTTGCTTGCTGGCAAACCATGTTATAACTTGCACACAATCTCAATCAAAATTCCTAATTTCCATGCTCAAACTCCTGTAAATATAGATGCCGCATGTTGCTACACAGTCCAGCTTATGACTTGAGGTTACACACGTTTACCTTCTTAAACACGAAACCACAACAGCGCATAGTCGTTCATAGTTATACAGTTGATAAAAGTAGTTGTCATTTTCTTGAGATATATATATTGAGATATAGATATATATATATATATATATATATATATATATATATATATATATATATATATATATATATATATATATATATATATATATTCACCTGCCATACACAGAATTTGTGACAACCGATGACACAATGTTGTTAATAGTTCACACATAAAGTTGTCATTTTCTTGATATATATTCACATTCATACACAGAACTTATGGCAACCGATGCCTCAATATTGTCATATAGTTTACACATAAAGTTTCCATTTTCTTAATATATATTTACATTACATACACATAATTTATGTCAACCGATGTCACAATGTTGTTAATAGTTCACACATAAAGTTGCCATTTTCTTGATATATATTCACATTTATACACAGAACTTTTGGCAACCGATGCCACAGTGTTGTTAATAGTTCACACATAAAGTTGCCATTTTCTTGGTATATATTCACATTCATACACAGGACTTGTGGCGACCGTTGCCACAATGTTGTTAATAGTTCACACATAAAGTTGCCATTTGCTTGATATATATTCACACTCATACACACAACTTATGGCAACCGATGCCACAATGTTGTTGTATGCACGCTTGCTCATCTCGAAATATCTCACCAATCAGCGAGTGTATAGATGATCTGACGATATTTCTAGCATTATAACGTCAAACTGAGTATACTACAACTCAGATCGTTTGAGTCGCCATTTGTTGGTACATTGCACGGTTGCCATAATCATTGCAATACGTGTATGTGTGTGTGTGTGTGTGTGTGTGTGATCGAAGCCTTTGCGATACCGTCCTGTTTGAATAACACCACAACATTTGCGTTGTCACGTACCAGTTGTTTTGGTACTTTGCTATATGTCTGACAAAGATAGAAGGAATCAATGTTTTTATGCCGCCCCATGCAAAAATACGATTTTATTTGATCTTGCTTGTCACACGCCACATCGCCAAAGATAAAGATTGAGTTGCCTGAGGCATCTGCTGGATCTAAGATTTCATCCTTTTTAGTGAATTTTCTTTAAAAAAATTCACTAATGAGATCTCGACTTTTGAATTTTGAAAAAATTTCTTCAAATGAGCGCTATTTAGGACCTCTGGAACCCAAATCCGAGGTCGGTTTCAGACTTTATATGTTATATATATATATATATATATATATATATATATATATATATATATATATATATATATATATATATATATATATATATATATATATATATGTTTATATATTTATGTGTCACACCTATAACTAAAAAAATAATGGACCGATTTTGATAAAATTAGGTGAGTACCTTCCTTTCGCGAGTGGCTTGGATAAGTTCGTTAGACAGGAAAATCCGCCGAGGTTTTCCCGGAAAATGTTGTGTTCTTTCGAAAAAAATCGAAAAAAATTTATATCTCCGGAATTAACCAAATAAGGGCAACGGTACACGGGTTTATATCAGTATAGGTAAGCTACCTACCAAAATTTAGCGCTGTAGGTTAAAGGACAAAAAGTTACAGGCATTTAAAGAAAAATAAATTTGGGTTTTCCTCAAAACGTCAAAGTCACGATTTTAAACGTCAAAATTGTTAATATTTAGGCAATGAACCTGAAATTAATATGATCTATGGAAGGAAAATGTCTCAAGAATAATGTTTTACAAAGCCTGAGCTCTTAGTTTCAATCGTCACTGTCCTTCATTTTACTAAAATATTCCCAGAAAATTCATTTCAAATACACCCTTTCTCTGATGCTTTAGCAGTAGTGTTGGCTATAGAGTTTATCGTTTAATGGTATATCATTTTTGTCGAATTTTCGTAAAAAATCTTTAAAGTGCAATATATCCGTTATTATACAAGTTACAAAAAAAAGTTGGGCTACATCTTAAAAAAATATTTCCACAATTACAGGGTGGCCCATAAGTCGTTGGTGATTCAAATTTTCTTTTTTTTTAGTGAATTTTTTTAATCGAACACGCCCTTTGTTATTGATTTTTTGTATTTTCCATCGAAATATAATACATCTTTGTAAGAAAAGGAATTAGGGACGCAGCAAGTGCGTTATGGTAGCGAATTTTCATTAAATGCTTCAAATTTTGAATCAATTTGCTATTTACCTATAAGGTTGACCAGAAAACTAGTTTTTTCGGGAACAATTTAAGTTTACTTTCGGAAATTTTTGTACATTTTCAAACAATAAAGTTATTTTGATAAAACATGGCACATTGTTTCTAATATATAGACTATACTGGTAACCAAATTTGGTGCCTGCTTTCTTAAAAAAACATATTTGCTATTAAAAACATTTTTATGAAAATTCACTACCATTACGCATTTGCTGCGTCCAGAGTTTTACTATATGGATAGTAACCAACACCTCTTGTACCAGCCAACACCTCCTTTAACATCTTGTATTTCGGTTGATACAGATACTTTGAATACACATACACGTTCGCAAACTTTATACCGTTTGCTTCAAACAATAAACTCAGCATGACATTTGTTTTGCCGCATCCACTTCGACCACAGCTTTTTTATTTTTTATTTCAACAGCACACCACGATGGCTTACAGCCTAAATACTATCGTACCGTGGGTGTCGACAAGGAGGAAAGAGGCAACTTGTTAATTCTGGACTTGAAGGTTTGGAGGTTCGGAGTAGAAAGAAAAACATGTGCCGGCAAGGAATTCCACAACTTGGAAGTCCTCGGGACAAAAGAGCGAGCATAACAAGATGTTCTATGCCTGGTGACCTGGACAGTAAAAGGGTGCATTCGCTCTGTTCCCCTGGTAGATCTGTTGGGGGAGCAGGTGGAGGAACTATGGAAGAAAGCTCCTCTGAGCACTGCCCGTGCAGATATTTATAAAAGAGAGAGGTCACCAACGGCACGTTGGTGGGCAAGGGATGGCAGCCTTTGGGTGAGGGTAGGGTCACCAATGAGACGTATCTTCTGAATGGAGTCCAGGATAGCGAGTGTAGAAGCGGCAGCAGCACCCCAGATGTGGGAGCAGTATTCGAGGTTTGGCCTTATTTGTGAAGTATATAAGGTATAGAGATTAGCTAGTGAAAAGTATTTGCGAGCCCGGAAGAGGAAACCTAATTTCTTAGCAGCCGCTTCTGCAATTGATGTGACATGTTGGTGCCAATTGAGATTTCGATCCACAGAAATGCCAACAAGTGAAAAGGACTCATTACTTTGAATAACCTGGTTGTTCATTGTTATGGTTCTAGGGCTGGTGTATCTTTTATGAGAAAGAAAGCAAGACTTAGATTTGGTGGGGTTGAATTGTACAAGATTTCTACTTCCCCAGTCTAATATTTTTTGGAGATCCACGGAGACAGAATCCTCTATGTGTGTGCGATCCTCATCTAGTTGGGCCAAAGAGACAGGCTTAGAATATTGTATATTTGAGTGGAGGTGCTGTCGTCCGCATAACTGTGAACTGGGTTTGATGTGCTAGAGAGGAGGTCATTGATGTGGAGAAGAAACAAAGTAGGGGCTAAAGCTGAACCTTGAGGAACTCCTGCATTAATTGGATATAATTCAGAGGAATGGCCATCCACAACAGAAATGCTTCGGTTGGAGAGGAAGTTTGCTGTCCAGGTACATAGTTTTCGTGGTATGTCATAGGCCGGTAGTTTATTAAGCAGTGCTGCGTGCCAAACCTGGTCGAAGGCTTTGGATATGTCTAGAGCGACAATCTGGGATTCACCGTGTAGTTCCATAGACTGGTTCCAAGAATGGGTGACAAAGGAAAGGAGGTCGGCAGTTGATCTGCGCTGACGGAATCCATACTGCCTGTCGTGGATTAGACTGCGTTTTTCAAGAAATTTTAGTAATTCGGTGTTTATATACTTTTCCATCACTTTAGAGGTGACTGAAAGGAGAGAAATAGGCTTGTAGTTGCTAGGAAGCGCTTTGGATCCTTTCTTGGGGACGGGTTGTACTCGAGCCGTTTTCCAGTTACTAGGGAATATGCCTCTATTGTAAGATGTCTGAAACAGACGAGCCAGGACAGGAGCAAGTTCTGGTGCGCATTTTTTGAGAACAATTGCTGGGATCTCGCCAAGGCCAGAGGCTTTCCTGGTATTAAGAGAAGAGAGCATCTTTCGTACCTTTTTAGCTTTGAAAATGATGTCCGTCATTTTATGCGCGACATTGGGGACTGTTGGTGGTTGAACATTTGGAGGTGAGTTGAGAGTAAAACTGCCGGCGAACAACGAGGCAAAAAGTTCAGCCTTGCCCAGGGCGCTGGAAACAATTTCATCCCCTGAGACAAGAGGACATATCAAACAGCGCACCGTGTCGGGTAACAGAAGACCGTGTATGTGTTGTGTAGCTGTTTCCACACGAACAAGATCGACCAAGTTTGTAACTGGTAGGGCTGCTGTCGTGTGTTTTACGATACGCATCGTTAACTAGACTAACACCAACCTGCCGTAAGTATAAATACTGGTGATTAATACACCGACGCTTTAGTATCAATGTTGGTATTTAAGGTTGAAGATCTCGTCAACACACTCATCAACAAATTGCCTGTTGAGTTACACATACCCGGTTATCAGTTTTGTGGGCAGGGCACTAAACTTAAAGAACGTCTTGCCAGAGGTGATCAAGGTATCAATCCTTTAGGTCGTGCTTGTCGCGGCCACTACATCGCATACTCTCAATGAAAACAGTTGACTGACACGCATCACGCTGACGAGGTGTTGGAACACCGAGCCAGAGAATGAGTCAAGTCGACGGATGCAAGTTTTGGTGAAAAGGTGGCCGCTTCGAGTGTAGCAAAAACAATGAAAGTTAAAAGAAAACTCGGTATGGGCGTGAGCAAATGCAGAAAAGCTAGTAATGCTGGTGCTGAGAAGGGAAAAGTTGGTGGCAAGGTACCGTTTAAAAACATATTGGCTATGATGCGAGGCGCTATCAATGTGGGTGAGCAAGTGCCATCTCTGAAAAATCTGCTGCATGTAGCGAGAAAAGTCATCAAAAATGCTGGTGGTCGCAAGAAATTTAAGGTACCTCGTGTTATTCCTATACCTAAAACCGGGGGCTTCCTTCCACTGTTGCCTCTGATATTTGGTGGACTATCTGCTCTTAGAGCTCTGGGTGGCGGTGCTGTAGGTATTGCTAAAGCCGTGAACGATGCTAAAGCAGCCAAACAGAAACTGGAAGAGGCAAAACGTCATGTTTTTTTGCTAGTACCCTAACAATACTTAAAACTAGTAAATAACACACACGTGTTCATTTTTTATATTTGCATTAGCAAACACGTTTGCGATACATGTGTAGATAAGTGCTATATTTAAAACAAAAGTACATTAACATGAATGTGGTAAGACATGTGAGAAAGCCAGTGACTATAAACACAAAAATATACTTTGAAGTGAACAGCTGGGCATCAGTTCTCCAATCGGATGTCTCACCACGGCTGCCATTATTAAACAGAAACATAACTTTGTAACGCACCACCACATCAGACGTCATGCTTTTGGATGACATGTTGTACGTTGCAAGCGGTACGAGGTCATCGTTGTGTAGATATGTTGTTGTAAGAGCTGACCATATCATGCAGTCATCGATGTCGAAACAAATTCGCACTTCTGCTACATTGGGTGGTTTATGAATATACAACAAATTCTGACATGACCTGACCTGACCTGACCTGACCTGCTTTAAAAGGAACCATTGCGAATGTTATGGATGTCTGTCAATACTTGATCTTGAGCGGAGTGCAAACTCTCCAACATGCAATATTTAAATGCTGGTGTTACGGTGTCGAGTAAAGTTTTTATAGTTTGGATGATCTCCGGTACATTGATGCCGCACTTACCCAGATCGTTTAATATTTGCAGTATGTTTTCCATAAAATACGTGTAAATCCATGCAAAGTGTGATTCTTTCAGATAGTCCAGTCTTGCTTTAACCAACACCTCAAGTCCAAGCAGCTGTTCCACATACTCTTCGTTCAAAAATAGATGCATATATGTGAAACCGTTATCGATGCACAGGGCTTTTTCACTTAGTACGTTTGAATAGGTTATGCGACAGTAATTAAGAACATCTTCTTTCTAATAGATTTATAGTGCATCCACTATAAATCTATTAGCTGGTTCATCTTCACCTTTAAGCTATTTCCTACACAACTCACGTATGTTGTCCAGGAAATTGTCAAAATCCCACTCTTCCAAAGCCAAATATTGGTTTTCTTCATCCAGAGACAACGGATTGACAAATTTCACAACATTTGTAAAGTCGCTTCTTGCACTAATGCCAGTAATTAATTTCAAGGGTCGTCTAACAGTAAAAGTGGTTTCCATCAAGAGCCTGTCGTCAGCTTGATACTTGTTAAATAATACTCTCCTCTTTTGGTGTTCTGTGAAATCGGGATCGACGTTTTCATCAACGGCATAGTCGTCGCTGTCGTCGTCGTCGTTGTCACTCTCCGACATCTTCATGTTAATACAATCACAAGGAGACATGTTTACACAAACTCGTTTACGTTTCAACTGACACTTGCTGGGCATGTTAAGTAGGTTTTGTTGTTCTCCCACCACAGCCTTGGGTTGTATGGTTCTGCTTGGTTTACTGGTAAATTTTAAAAATCTAATGTCATCACTAAATACCGTATCGTATTTCGTGCTACACTCCATGATCTTCCAGATCTTTCTGCCAGACTGTAACAAACTTTTCTACAGCGACACAATCTTTGTGATCATATCTATCCCAATCGGCATTGGTTGGACGACTGTCGAAATATTCGTTACAAATTGTATATAACATTTCGGTGACATCTGTACGGTGAAGTTTTCGTGTTAGAAAACAATGGATTTAGTACGTTCAGCATGATCATTAAATTTATAACGGTGTTTTAATATATCGTTCAAATGGTCTCCAAATTTGTGGATGTCATCGCAGCCTGCAAACTCGAATTCTTTATTAAACTCTTCTCTCATCGTTTTGAGTGTTTCGTGTTTAAGTTCTTCCTTGGTTGGTGGTTCAATTTCTATGTTCCTTGTTGCGAGTGTGTCCTCATCATAATAACTTTTGTATTGATTTTTTGCTTTGTCGGGTAAATCTTTGAAAAATAGTTGACTTGCATCGGCTCCCGGCTGGCATTGAATGTGTGTCAATGCAAAAATTTGTGTAGAACAACCGCCAACTAAATATACGTCACACAACTCAACTATTTGTCTACTTTCATATTCTTCGACCTTTTCGTCAGACTTACGACCGTCTCAATAAGCTTGTTTTTGTATCTTTAACACTAGCAGCCTGACTTTTGCGTCGTCTTCCTCGTGATATATTCTTGTTTTATCTGTATACCACATATTATTGTGTAAACTAAATCTGTGCGGTGTGGGTGGCTTGTTCTTGTTCATTGTAATAACGTTTGTATTGATTTTTTGCTTCTTCGGGTAGATATTTGAAAAATGGTTTGCTTAACAGAGCTCCCGGATGGTATCAAATGAGTGCTAAAGCAAAAAATTGTGTAGAGCAGGACCCAATTAAATATAGGTCACACAACTCGGCTATATATCCACTTTCATAATTTTCCCCTTCCGAGTCACGTTCGTCTATAAACGCTTCTTCTTGTATCTTCAACACTGACTGTTTTAATGTAAATTCACAGACTTCTTCGACGATCTATTTTTCTTCCCATACCACAACAAACTGTTATACGTCATGGTTCAACAACTAACTAATAATACAACCGAACTTGTCCACTCATTTATACCCACGGGCGTGTGTGCGTGTGTGTGTGTGTGTGTGTGTGTGTGTGTGTGTGTGTGTGTGTGTGTGTGTGTGTGTGTGTGTGTGTGTGTGTGTGTGTGTGTGTGTGTGTGTGTGTGTGTGTAGAAATACGTTGTTTCTTATGGAAAACAGTGGCAAAAGCTGTATATTGGGCTAAAATACATGGAATCTTATGTAAGATAGGAACGATTCTCGATGTGAGAGGGGGCCTTTTCTACAAGCTCAAACAGAAACGAGGTCACGCAAACAGTAAATAGAACCTGATACCTTTCACCTGTCTCGGTCTAACAACTCTGAAAGTAGGTCACCGGTAAGAAATATCAACTGTAGACAAGCTCAAACACGAACGAGGTCACGCAGGCAGGGAATGACAACACACACAGTCAGTAAATATTTTTATTTTAAAAAATTATCGTAAATCAAGAATATCCTGAATAAACTTGTCTTGCGGTACATCTGCTATATGCAGGTTATTTCTATGCGCCGTAAGGTATTTCACGTCGGTCTCTATTCTGTTAAAGATATTGACTGAATTTGGATCATATAACATGTTTAGGATCACTTTGGCATCGGAGTGTTTATTTTTAAAGTTCCTGGCAGCTCCTCGAAAACTTTTCTTTTACGTTCTTACAGCATGATATGGATATGTGGCGTCTTTCTCGTTTCTTGCAAGGAAACCAAACACACTTATTTTTCCTGGGTTACTTGGCTTTGGGGATATATCTTCAAGATGTTCTGTGACTTTAGCATTTGTTTCTAGCATACGTTGCACTTCATCATCTATCTCCATTAATTTCACTTCAATATCCTCAAGCTTGTATCTGTATTTCTGATTTAATTTGGTTGCACTTGTCATAGAACTGATTGGATATCCAACTAGTTAAATTTACTATTAAATCTTTGCAGACATATGTACTAGATATCAAGTTGTTTTCAGCTTGTCTTGCTCCAAAGTCCACCAAGTATGTGGCATATGTTGGTGTTAATTGAGATGCTGCTACCACACATCTAGGGGTCCGGTATTCCGGCCCCCTAGAGGTATCTATATGTTGTTGTTGTAATAGGCAATTAACACTTTGGTTTTCTTATTTTCCAACCAATAACTTAACCGTTTCTCACTACTCTTGCACAGTTTTGTTGCATTGAAATAACCAGTATTCTTGTCGATAATTACTTTAAAGTCTCCAAATAAACCATACCAGAAGTTGTCTTCAATTTGCTGGTAACACACATCACTTAATGCGGCCATGTTAAACAGATAGAGCAAACTGAAGCACCTCCTGTCTCTGCGACAACTCAATTGTGAATGAGCTTAAGAGTGTGTGTGATCAGCAATTTATACATCTTGACATCACATCCGTTTTTGTAAACTGTTGTTGTTTTCACATAAGACCTTACTGAAACAAACCACATGTGTTTAGTTTATATCTATTTGTATTAGCAAACACGTTTGCGATACATATCTTTCAGAGAATTTAAAATAATACCTCACACTGGCCCTCTAAATCAAAAACTAAAAAAAGTATAAACATTCAGCATGGGAATTCGACACATGTGTATACTTAACCTTAACAAATAATAACAAACATTCAATATGTGTCAAATATAACCACAACTTATCACATGGTGAACTCACAACAAACAAGCATGTGTGCAGACCTATAACACCCTGCATATACAACACGTGGTGAGAGTGTTGCCTGGCAGTCAAAACAACAAACACGTGCTGAGCTTAACCTAAGAACACAGTCGGGTAGCGGGAATCGGAGTCCTATACGACACAGAGACAACACATGTGTCTGTATACATATAAAACATTCTCGAGTAGAGGACGACGGCCGACATAACTTAACAAACACACGTGTATATACCTATAACATTCGGCATATACAACACGTTGTGAGAGTGTCGCCTGTCAAACACATGTGTGACTTGCGTCTTAACCTAACATTCTCGGGTAGTGGGAAGCAGAATGCTTATATGTCATACTTAATCTGAAATTAACACGTGGGTGAGCTCCTAACAAACATTCGGCTAGCAAACAGTCACCATAACCTAACAAACAACACATGTGACTTATGCCTTTCATTCTCGGGAAGCAGGCATCTGTCCAACCAATAACGCGTGTGTGTATAACCACAAATTCCCACCTGTGGAGGCAAGCCCTCTTGGAACCTGACAGCGGCGGCCATCTTGGAACATGTGGAACAGGTTACCAGCCATCTGGCACCCCCTGACAGATTGCGGTAGCGGCCATTTTGAAACATGTGACGTCAGATGACATGTTAGACGTCACCCACTGACAGATGAGACATGTTGACAGCTGTCAAATGACAGGTGACCGCTGACATGTTTGCCGCCATCTGTTAACGCATGCGCAAAAAAAGTGGAGCGGGTGGTCCCAGGTGACTCCCTGTCTACTGGTATACACCTCGTTGGTCAACAGAGGTACTCAAGATTGTTAGTGTTCATTTCACAAATCCAGTAACACACTTCCTTGAAGACATGCAGGGGAAACCAATCAGTGGAGGGTTTTACGAGGAACAACTACAAAAGACTAAACAAACAGACATCCATCTGGTTGTGCGCATCTTGAGGAAGAAAGGCAAGAAACTCTATGTAAAATGGTTGGGTTTTGATAAATCTCATAATTCTTGGATAAATTCAGGTGATGTTAAATAAACTTATATATTTAATGTATTAATGTGCTTAAAATAACATTCTTTATTAAAAATAATGTGAGTTTTATTTTTCCATCTAGTTACATACATTAAGCCAAGTGAACAATTACAAATTATGTCGTAAATAAATAATATCCTGAATAAACTTCTCCTGCTGCACATCTGCTATATGTAGATCGTTTCTCTTCGCCTTAAGGTGGCTTCGGCCTTTATTCTGTTAAATATGTTTACAGAATTTGGATCATACAACATGTTTAGAACCACTTTGGAATCGGGATGTTTATTTTTAAAGTTCTTGACAGCTCTTCTAAAATTTTTCTTATGAGTTCTTACACAATATGGATAGGTAGCGTCTTTCTCATTTCTTGAAAGTAAACCAAAAACATAAAGTTTTCCAGGGTTGCTTGGCTTTGAAGCCATGTATTCAAGATTTTCTGTGACTTAAGCCTTTGTTTCTCTCATGCGCTGCACTTCATCATCTCTCTCCATTAATTTCACTTCAATTTCTTTAAGGTTGTATTTGTATTTTTGATTAAATTTGCTTACGAAAGAATCAAAGTTAATTTGGTTACACTTTTCATAGAAATAATTGGATATCCAACAGGCCAAATTTAATATCAAATCTTTACACACATATGTACCAGTTATCGAGTCGTTTTCAGTCTGCGCTCCACCAATGTTTGCCAAGTATGTAGCAGTTGTAGGTACTAAGTTAACTACTTTTGCTGGAACATTTAGGTAGCCGGAATACCGGCTAACCGCCAGCTTGTTGTTGTAATAGGCAATTAACTCTTTGGTTTTCTTATTTTTCAACCAATGTCTAAATCTTTTCTCCCCACTTTTACACAATTTTGTTGCATTGAAATAACCGGTGTTCTTATTGATAATTACTTTAAAATCTGCAAATAGACCATACCAGAAGTTGTCTTTAATTTTCTGGTAACACACATCACTTAATGTAGCCATTTTAAACACACTACTGAACACTTGGATACGTTAGAGTTAACTGAAACACGTCTTACCTCTACGACAACCAAATTTTGAATGAGCTTAACAGTGTGTACTGAATAAATTATAGATGCTGATACCTCTACGGTTTAAAGCTGTATTTATTAATATTTATTTCCAACCATATTAGTTGTTCCAACATCTATCCGCTTTCGGCTTCTGCAAACTCGCAAGCTTTTGTGCAAATTTCGTCGACGAATTCTTGATATATATTTTCAAAATTAGTTGAAACTCCAACCAAAATTGAGCTCTGTTGGTTAAAAGGCAAAAAAGGCATTTAAAGAAAAATAAATTGGGGTGTCCTCAAAACCTCTAATTCGCGATTTAAAACGTCAAAATTGGCAACGCTTAGGAAAAGAACCTAAATCTAATACGGGCTATGGAAAGAAAATGTTTCAAGAATACTGTTTTACAAACCCTGAAGTCTTAGTTTCAACCGTCACTCTCCTTCATTTTGCTAAAATATATCCAGAAAAAATATTTCAAATATACCCTTTCTCTGATGCTTGGCAGTAGTCTTAGCTATAGAGTTTATCGTTTAATGGTATATAATTTTTGTCGAATTTTCGTGAAAAATCAATAAAGCTCAATATATCGTTTATTATATAACATATGAAAAAAATTATATATTAATTATAGGGTGTCTTGAGCTACATCTTAAAACATTATTTCTACAATCACAGAGTGGCCCATAAGTCGTTGGTGTTACAAATTTTTTTTTTAGTCGAACACGCTTTATGTTGTTGCATTTTACATTTTCCATCAAAATATAATGCATGTTTGTAAGAAAAGATATTCTGGACGCAGCAAGTGCGTTATGGTAGACAATTTTGATTTCATTCACTTTTGAATAGCTCAGTTAATCTATAAGGTTGACCAAGAAACAAGTTTTTTCGGGAACAATTTAAGTTTACTTTCGGAAATTTTTGTACTTTTTTAAACAATAAAGTTATTTTGAAGAAACATGGCACATTGTTTTTACTATAGACGTTATACTGGTAACAAAATTTGATACCTGCTTTTTTAAAAGAAAACGCACATATTTTCTATTAAAAACTTTTTAATGAAAATTCACTACCATAACGCACTTGCTGCGTCCAGACTTTTTTAATTTCATGTTACCTGTACTTTCGCGTATTGGTCCTGTTATAGCATAAGAAGCAATTGTTTATTAGTTTATTATGCCGACGACTGTGGCAATGATAGTGGTATGGTGTTGAGTGTAGCCATTTTCCAAGGCTGAAAATGAAAATTACCCATTCGGAGTTTCAAAATTACCCGGCATTACCCTAAATCATGATTGTTGGCAAACAATTACTAAACAGTAGGGACAATTGAAATTCTGGTAACTTTGGCGAATAAAATTTTTATATCATAATATGCTGAAAACAGAAATCTCATTTATTCAAGCCAACTCAGTCATAAGGTTATATTGTATAAAAATATTTATATAAAAAACTCAGCAAAATATTCTAGTAACCACTTCTATAGGTATCGGTATATGCGGTCATTGTTCAATAGAAAAAAAAATAACAGTATACTCAAAATATAAACAAGGAGAAAGTAGAATTCTAAACTATGTTTGAGAAAAATAATAATAAATGACTATGAAGCATGTTTCAATACTTAATACCCAATATTATTTTAATATTTTTTAATTTCTGGTTCCCAACTTTAACATAGAACATTTTTTTGGATGGAAAAATTTATTAATGACACCTTTCTTTTCAATACCATCTTTTGATGCTAAAATTAAACGTAGCGTGTTTGTAGAACACACATTTTGTTTATCGCAGCCTTAACGTTTAATAGATACACTCTACTGAAGCGTTCGAAAAAAGACGAATTAAAAGTAATGAAATCACTATTTTCACATTTGAAAATCTTTCTTTCCAATGAAAAACGTGAATCCAAAATTTATCTGCGTCAGACATATTTATAAAATTTAATACAGCCAGGTCCATCATATAAACGCCAAGAATGGGCTAGTTCACCAGGTGCCAGTAGCTGCCAGCGGCAGCTCCATTGTTTTGTAAAAAATGTTGACAAATGTCAACATGTGGTGAACTCGCCCAATCAATTGTGTCATGTTATCATGTGTCGTGTGTCATATGTTTTCTTTTATTTAATGGACGAGTTCACCAAACCAGCAGCTGAATTATTGTCAAAAAATTCTTTGACATAAGAATTCAGCTGCTGGCAGCTTCAGGCGCCTGGTGAACTCGCCCATTGACCTTCCGTCTTCCTACATCACTCACAAATCAGTTTCTAAGATGGGTTCGGTTCAGATTAAAAAAAAATAGACAAACTAAATTGACCTTATAGAAGGGCTTGTTTTTATAAAGACAGTATTGACTATCAATTTTTTTTTAATTACTCGAAATTACGCAAAGGGTAACGTTTGTGTACTTCGGTCCTCCGATGCTCATGATTACTTGGCATTCGGGTAATTACCCGCCAATCGGCAACACTGAGCCATTCACAACGGGGTTCGAGTGTTCGGGATTTTACTGGCCGAGATTTGCCGATCGCTAGTACGTTTTACCACTGTTATTATATTATTTCTTTCTGTGGTATGTATTAATCTACGCATGGCATTTAACTAGTCCGTATTTAGACATTGGACCTTAATCACTTAAGTGGTATCGACTATTATCTTTCAGAGTTTATTTTTAATTTGGAAAAGCTCCAAATTTTATGAACCAAATTATTTCAAATTTACAACACAGGTTTATTTACACTATTCCTAGCTACATGTAAAGTCTCATTTATGTTACACCAACACTTCCAAAATATAGCTTTTTCAAAAATATTTTTGTATATTTTTGTGGGAAAGAAATGTCCGTTGTAGCTGATATACGAATTCCTCCACGGTCTCAGCAAAAATATGTGGCAAGTTTCGTTAAAATCAGTTGAGTATGTATTTTTTGAGTTATCGCTCGGATACATACATAGAGACATACATACATACACACACACACACACACACACACACACACATATATATATATATATATATATATATATATATATATATATATATATATATATATATATATATATATATATATATATATATATATAACATATAAAAATTCTAACGGACTTTGGTTTTGGGTTCCAGGGACTCAAGTTCGCGCTCATCTAAAGAAATTTTTCCGAAAGCTTTTCATCGTGACCTCTCGATTAGCGAATTTTTCTCATGAAAATTCGCTAACATTGAACCAGGTTTTCCGGGAAAATTTTGGATTGTTTTATTTCGGGAAAAAAATTTATCTCAAAAAATCGAAAAGCTAATGTTAACCAAATTGGGTGAGTAAGTTTGCGATATTAAAAGGGAACTATACGTATACCAAATATTTTTTTAAAGAAATAAAGTCATAAAAAATATTTGGTGCCAGATAATTTCTATGAAAATTCACTACCATAACGCACTTGCTGCGTCCCGGCTTTTTTTTAAAGTCAGTATATATTGTTGCAACTAAGGATAAAGTAACCAAAATTGATTGTTGCCGAAAGTTATAACAGGGCTTTATCATGTATCTTGTAGTCTTCGAAAAGGTGTACATAAAACATGTATGTAATAAAACATACAGAAAATCCAAACTGTTCAAAAACTGAGCACTACGTTATCAGCTAAACTGAAACTGACATTAAATTCTGTACTAGAATGCCTCCTCTTTAAACTATGTTAACTTAAACTACAGTTAAGCAATGTGTATCTTTTTGCTGTATTCGGTTTATCGTGTGTAGCTGGGAAATATTAGCCGTATCGGCGGTTATCGTCGCCAGCTCGTGCATTTTTCACCAGATAGGGGAATCATTTGCATAAGGCTATAATAAATAAACGAAGTTATCTAAGTGCACATGGAATATATGCATGGCCAGCTTAGATTACCTAGATTCGATAAGTGCAACACACATATCGTTCCCGCACCAGCCCGCACTTGCCATGGCCAGCTTCGGCTGCCCCCATGGCACCATGCACCCACAGTTCGCGTTCGGTATACAGGGGCTTATCAGAAAATTTAAATTGAAGACGAACTACATTAAGGATTGACGAAAGATATTAGATATTTAAAGCGCTTGAAAAAGTTATTGGATATTCTAAATATACATGAAAATATAATACAAATAGCGTTTTAATCCTCAACTTAACTTCAAGATTTATATAGGGGAAAAGACAGAGGATTCGACCAGGTGGAGGATCCGGTCATCATCAAAAACTGTTTTACATTTTCCATTTATCGCCGTAACCTGGATACTCAATGTCTCAATATGCACCTAAGCATGTTGAAAAAGTATTAAAAAAATGAAAAACATTGTATTGTGAATACAAGTAATTATCAGAGCACAGCCACCTAGCGAACGCTGCAACAAATAATATAGTTTGCACATATTCCGTCATTCCAATAACAGAGAGAACGACGACAACCAATGTTAAAAGTGGTTGTTTACTTACCATTTTGCCGGTGCACAAATTAAGTAGGTAAGCTTTCAGTTTACATTTAACCCTTTCTCGTCATGTATGGTAATAATCAGTATAGTTCAGAGGACATTTTTAGCTAAGATATTATATATTTAACCAATTTGTTCTTTGGTTATGACTGTTTTTTGCCTTGGGCACCATATCAGGCAATTACGTATTATGAAATTTAATAAGAAATATTAGTCATATCAACAAAATAGTTATCTTGTATCGTATTATAGATGCCACAATTATCAGAGTAAAATTTAAAAAATCCTGGAATCTTGAAACATAAAAATAGCTTTAATCGAAATAAACAAAGGTAGAAAAATAGGAGAAGTTGGTGGTGCCTTCAATCAATCGGAGTCAACGATAAGAAAACAATTAAAGTTAGACACACCTATAGCATCGTGGCTTGGTCGATAGTCGGTCAACTGAGGAGCAACTGAAGGAGTATATATGCTAACCCTTGGCAAACTTGTTTATGGTTTCAAACCTACAGAACTTAGGCGGTTGGCATTCTGGTATGCTGAAGAACAGAAAATTGACTGGTTGTATGGATTTCTTAAGCGAAACTCTGAAATAAAACTAAGCCAGAAGGTGCTAGCATAAGCAAAATTGCTTCTAAATCCGAGGCAACCAAAAAAGTTTACAGAACCTCAAGCCTTTGATAAACACTTATAATTTTCCTCCGCAAAAGGTATATAGCATGGATGAAACAGGCGTGACTTTAGTTCAAAAAAAGTGTTCAAGAGTTTATGGGTCTAAAGGTGTCAAAAAGTTGGTACTGTTACTTCAGCTGAGCCCAGAGCTGGGCAGTACTCGAGTACAAGTACCTAAATACTTTACTTTGAGTATAATTCGGGTACTTGGTACCCGGTATCTGCTACATTTTCAGTAAAGTACTCGGTACTCGTACCCTTCACATAGCATAGAAGTATCCGATACCCGCGTCTCCTATGTGAGTACATCTTTCTGGGTACTTTAATACCCAACACACAAGCGCAAGCGCAAGTGCGCAATGAGAGTGTGGACTTGTCTGTGTTTGTCGGTGTCGGTCGAGGTTCAGTTTGTGATTTTTGTACGATAAGAAGGCAAAGCGAGTGACTGTATACTGTGTACCAACGCTCTAATCGTCCAACGCATACAACACAAGACCATAACTGAACCTAACTGTAGATGCTGTCGTTTTCTTGAAGACCCGAGCACTCGAGGTAGAGGATATTAATATTATATTACTATTTATCAAATATCACCTTATATGGTTTGAGTTTCAAGACAGTCTAGGTTCTGAGTAGATAAAAAATTTCGTACCGAATATTCTTAAACCGTTATATATCGGAATTTATTTGTTGTTATTTATTTATAAAAATGATGATGCTTTTTTAATTTGGAAAAGGTACTTTTCCAAACTAAGCATGAACCTTTCTTTATTTATAACGTCATGGAAACTTCCGTGTTAGCTCCTTCGAGTGATGAAGACCGCTATCCATATCACCATTCTTCAGAAAGTGATGGGGATTATATTCCTCCGGCTATAAAGTTGTGAATATCAAGTAAAATATCAGACTATTTGAAAATTGCAAGAAGCCAACAACGTCGTCGACCTTAATGGACATTCAATGCATCCATTCCAAGGTATCGGAAAAAAATGACGGTATAGTTGTTAAACCCAATGCTTACGCATCTTCGTCCACTACCACAGCAACAAGTCATATCATATGTCATACCGTCATATTCGATGCTAGAAGGAAAATTTTTCTTGCTTGTCAAGTGTGATGAGAAAATGCATGTCGAAGTTCGGTACCAATTATGCATTCCTACAAAAAATATCATCAAGGGCTCTGCGGAAAGTACGACAAATTTTGTGAAGCACTTAAAAAGGGTGCACGGAGACAAATTGTATAATGACTGTAAAACACAAAGAGAGAATGAAAAGTAGAAAACGCAAGGCAAAGGGCGACTACGAGTCGGATGCTACCACTACCAGGATCGGTGGTTAAAAGATTGCAGCAAGGAACGCTGAGATTCATAAATCTAAAACGCGTGGTCACGCAGAAAGAGTTCGAGAAAAGAATAACCAATTTCATTATTAGCATAACGTCCACGGTGTCCATTCTCGAAGACAAGAGCTTTATAAAGTTATTTGATGGGATGAACGTGAAGGTTCTTGGGAGAAAAGCTGCGATGAGATTAATAACTAATATGAATAATTCTCACATAGAGAACCTCAAGGAAGAACCTCGGTGGTTCAGGGGTAAGAACGTGTGCCTCTGAACCGAAGGGTACTGAGTTCGATCCCAGGGTACTCCTTTCACTTTTTCAGTACAAACTGTAACATTAACATCAACTGAGGTTCTAGCATTGTATTTGAGCAAGTTTAATGTCTGCACGTTCCGCCCATCCGGGAGGGGGGGTAAAGCAGCCGGTCCCGTGTCCATGCGATGTTGGGCACGTTAAAGATCCCTAGCCTCCTTACAGAAAGACAGGGGTTCGGCAAAATTTCCAGCATAGTGAGGTGAAAGTGCTCCTTGGCGTCGGTGATTGGCCATAGTCGCGGAAATAGGCCGACGTTAAAGAAAAAAATCCTCAAGAAGGATATTCAAAAGTGCAGGATTATATTTGCAGCATTGCTGATATATAGTCCCCTAAAACAAGAAGCTCATGGGTATCACTCTGTACTGAATCGATGTAAACTTGCAAATAAAGTCAGTAGCCTTAGCTTCCAAACGATTCTCTGGGACTCATGACTGCAGGAATATAGGAGAAATGCTTAAAAACATCAATTTGAACTACAACATAAGATCAACATAAATCGTTGCCACAGTAACGAACAATGACTCTAATCTTGTCAAAGCATTTCGTGAATTCTCGATTGTAGAAGCCTGGAAATGAGTAGAACTAATAATGGAAAAGATGAAGATGTTGAAGAAGATGAAACAAAAGCAAATGAGTACGATAAAGAAGCCACCTTCCAATAAATCGACGTATCAGACACTTTCGGCAACAGCATAATGCTTTTCACACATGTTCGTTGTGCAAGTCACACATTGAATTTAATTTCAACGACCGACTGCAAAAATGCAATTCTGTCAAACGGTGCAATGAGAACAAGACATATACCCAAGTTTTCTCGAAATTTAACATCTATGGGCAAAAGCTGGAAACCCAGGACTGCTAGAATACTCATCAGAGAGGTATTGGGGTATAATATGAGTTATCCAGGTGTAACAAGGTAGAATTTATATTTCGACTCGGTTTGTCAGATTATGAATGAAAAAGTAAAACTGCCGTCTCTGTTTCAGCGGCTCAATATGAAAAACTTCGAGGAAACCTAGCTGCAGTTCTTGGAGGAGTACTGTTTGGTGTTCAAACCTCTCGCTCCAACCATAGACTCGGTTTGTCAGATTATGAATGAAAAAGTAAAACTGCCGTCTCTGTTTCAGCGGCTCAATATGAAAAACTTCGAGGAAACCTAGCTGCAGTTCTTGGAGGAGTACTGTTTGGTGTTCAAACCTCTCGCTCCAACCATAGTCGTTCTGCAAGGACAGGAATGTGTTTATTATGGGTATTTACTTCCAACTCTGCTGTCCTTGAGAAATAAATGGGATAAGTTGGAGCTTCAAAATCTTAGTTCCAGCGGGGAAATTATTTGAAAATGTGCATGCAGAGCTTGAAGAAAAGATTCTCAAAACTACTCAGTTTGTAATCGAAAGCCGCCATTATATATGCAATTGTCCACCCCAAGTTCAAGTTGCGTTGGTATAATGTCCTAAAAAATTCGGACTTTTCTATGGACGCTCTGAAGAGGATGGTGATTGTCGCTGCTGAGAAACTAATCACCCTTGATAATTGCGAAGAACTGGGATATAGAGGAGGTTAAAACGACACCACTCCAGATGACTTTTTGAAAAAAAAACACTAATGAGATCTCGAGTTTTGAATTTTGAAAAAAAATCTGGTTAAGGTTTACTTTCGGGGCGTGTGTTCGATTTTTATGAAATTTTGTATATAGACGTGTTTTAGGGTGTAGATGACGAAAATAACAATAAAAATGAGGACAGAAGCTAACTTGTGGTGTTATAAATTTTTGTTGGAAAAATGGAGGTTATACTGACTTTCGCGGCATGTTTTTGTCATATTTTACACATTTTCGGGGGTCGTTCGTTTTATATCAAGCTAATGAAGGGTGTATTCCACTATTCTAATTCATTTTCTCATAGTTAGTGCACCCCTATTTTGACCAATTTTAATATGAAACTTTCCTTTTTGCAATAATGTCAAACATCAAAATTTATGACATTAAGTTGGCTTTATATGTCAAATGCCAATTTCAACTTAGGATCGGTTATACGATGAAAAGAAGGGAAATTTTCAGAGACACATAAACAGTTAAGGGGGTACACTATGTCCGTGAAAAAATGTTCATGAAGATTTTTTTGGAAGTTTGGTCGAATAGCTTTTTGTGTGAATAATTATATCTTGGTAGGTGGGTAAATACTTTGAAGAGGTTGGTTGGTCATAGGCAAATCAGACCAGTTTTTTCGGGAACATTTTAAGTTCATTTTGGAGAAAATATTGTACTTTTTCAAACAACAAAGTTATTTTGATGAAATATGTAAGTCTTTTCTACTGTATAGGTTATACGGGTAACCAAATTTGATGCCTGATTTCATTAAAAAAGATATATTACCTATTAAAAGCACTTTTATGAAAATTTACTACCATAACGCACTTGCGGCGTCCAGACTTTTTAATTCCATTGAACCAGAACTTTCAAGAAACGATTCACACAGTTTAATTCACAAAGTGTCAATCTGCTCGAGAAAACAAAGCACTGAAAACATACAAAGTAGAGTTTGAACTGTACAAATGAGTATAGTACTCGGTACTCTATACTCGTTCTTCAGTCAAGGCCTGTACCCAGTACTCGGTACTCGAGTACAGTTTATCAGTACCCAGCCCAGATCTGAGCTGAGCGAAGGCGCACAATAGCAGAAGTATTGTCCGTAAGTGTTGCAGGCAACTACCACCTTCCTTTATTTATTTATTCCTCGTAAACGAATGGCCACAGCTCTTTAAAAAAATGACCGACCGGGGCCTTCTATGCATGTTCCAAAAATGAATGGATTAATTGCGAATTGTTTGTCGAATAGTTGAAACATTTTCAAATAACCCTTGCTGGCAAAGAAATGATTTTCATTCTTTTAATTCTAGACCATTCAAGCCATATCTCATTTGCGATTTTTGCAAGAAAAATTTTATTCACATGGTATCTCTTCCGCCGAATACATCCAACCATCTATAGCCTCTCGACTCGAACATTTTAAAAAACTAAGCTCTATTCAGAATATGATCTTTATCGAAGCAATACAGCACACGAAAGAATTTTAAAATATGATGTGCCAGAGCTTCTAAACAGGGCGTTTGTTAAAGTTGCTACCATTAAAAAATCTATCTCAGAATTTAGGACTGTAGGGATTGACCTATTAACCGAGGTAGATTCTCTAAAGATGATTTTGCAGCTGCCAATGAACTAAGGCCTTTAGTAGCTGAACCCGTTCCAGTGAACGCAGAGGAAGATGAAGGTGCAATTGTTGGAAATCACGTGGCCGCTGTGTTAGCATGCCTGTCTATAGCTGATAGACCTTCAAGATAAACCCTCTACAAGTTACGACGAAACTCAAATAACCCCTGAGAAAGCACTTGGAATGGAAACTCCTTCCACGCCAAATAACTCGTTTTTTACCTTTGCTTCGATCCAAAAGAAGGTAAAATTAGATGCGGCTAAGAGAAAGTCTCGTAAACAGAGTTTCGGAATCATAACATCGACTATCATCAAAGAACAATTGGAGCTGGCTGCAGAAAAAAGGAAAAAATCAGCAGGTAAAAAAGCGGATGTTAAAAGAAATTTAGGCAATACAGATGCTAAATACAGAAACAATAAAAACAAGAATTGGGAAATTAGAAAGAAAAAAAACAGAACCGCGATGAATCCGACACTTATACCAACAATGTTTGTGACGATGATGAGCTGGATGATATAGATCCTTCCAATCAAGTTGCCAGTCTTGACGAGCGCAAAAGTTCTAAACAATTTTGGTATTTGCGGTGAGTTTGGTGGCGATAAGGAACTATGGTATCGATGCACAAATTGTCGGTGGTTCAGTGGCAAGAACGTGTGCCTCTGAACCGAAGGGCACTGGGTTCGATCACAGGGTTATCCTTTCTCTTTTTCAGTACATGCAATACAATTAACAACAACCGAGGTTGTGACATTGTATTTAAGTAAGTTGAATGTCTGCACGTTCCGCCCTTCGGAGGGGTCACGTTAAAGGTGCCCACCCTCCTTACAGAAAGGCAGGGATTCGGCAAAATTTCCAGGTTATGAGGTGAAACTGCTAACTGGCGTCTCTGATTGGCCATAGTAGCGGCAATAGACCGACGTTAAAGAAACAAAACGTACACACACACACACACACACACACACACACACACACAGGTTATTCTACTTGGAACCATGCAGCATGGAGTGGAATTGACCGCGCCGATGGATGTATATCTGATTATTGCACGTGCTCTTAGAATACAACAATATATATTTTTATAATTAACAATGTTATAAAAGTTTGTATCGCTTCGTAGATAGCTTAGTATTACTTCTTACCACGATTTCACCATTCTTATGCCTCCAGACACAATTATGCTGTTCACGGGGACAATTCCTAATAGTGCGCACAGTTAAATAAATTAGTTTCAAAATAGCTACACAAATATATCAAAAACACTAACAACAACAAACAATGTATATGTAAATATAATCCAATTCCCTTGGCCTTTACCTTTTAAGTCAATAAAATTGAGGGTAAAGGTTTACTTTCGGGGGCGTGTTCGATTTTAAAATAAAAATCGAACACGCGCCCCGAAAGTAAACCTTTACCGAATTGAGTTATTATCCTTTATTAAGAATACCTTTATTTTTTAAGCAAAACTTTTCTCCCATTAACTAACCATACAATAAAGTCATTGTTACAACATTTTCCTTTATTTTTAGAACTACAAACTTATACACTTATTTAATAGAAATTATAACAAAAACTTTGTTTAACATGAATTATACTTATTTGAATCCTTTACTAATTTATTTTACTTTGGCCTTGTAAAAAAACTTGTAGGACTAGCCTTTCTTAAAAAAAAAACTACCCAAACAAATGCGCTTTTAAACGTGCTGTTGGAAAGTTGCTATAGAAAGTCAGAATAAGTACGACATGATAACTCTTATTATAATGGCACTGGTTTGTTCCACGATACCTGCTCACTGCTGCTCTCTGTTCTTTTAAACAACTGAGCTCTTTATGTAGGCTTATTTGTCTTCGTTTTTGTTATTCAATACTCCCAACTTAGAATATTTCATCATCTTGTTATCTTCCTATTGTTCTTTCTTGTTGACAATCTTTGTAAACTACTTGTTCCAGCTTTGTTTGCTCTCATTAAAAAAAGCACACCTTTTTACATTATCTGTTTCGGCTTGGATATACTTAGGTTAAGGTAATAGTAACTTTTTACATGTTCAATTTTTGATAAAAGACCGTTTCACTGGCTTTAAATATTGATTACTCATTACTACTATTCCTTTTAGGTTAACTTGACCAAATTTATATCTATATTTTGAATCACCTTTTTTTTTATAATAAAATTTGTCTTACTACTTCTACCGCAGTTTGACAAGAGAGTCTTTTTTTTTAATTGTAATAATCTTGATACGTGATTTTATCAGTCTGAATCAATAATGCATTTATCAAACTCTTTGTTAATGGGAGCGTTAGGATATTTGGAGGAATAGGGTCGTCGAACTAAGCGTATTTGAACATCGGTAACGGTTTGATTATAAATTAAATAACTCACAGAGATTTCAACAATAACATTATAAATAACAACTAAAATGAACCTAACGTAGACTGTTACATCGTGAATCTTAATTGAACAGTATTTTATGTTTACATAATTAAATTACAAGTATCGCGTCGTTACATCTGAAGCAATCTGAATTAACTGTCTACATCGTAAGAACTTATTTAACTAACTCATTCTGACTCACTAAAATTAATCTCATTTATGTTTACCAACAATACTGCTTATATTGTTACTTAATTAGTTTATGACCTTCCAAACTGCTGACTTCAACATTCCTGCCTACCTTGCGAATTTACTTGTTTACGGTTTACATACTAAATGTGATATTTTCAATGTCAATCGATACAATTCTGACCTCTAATTAATTGCAATATTTACATTCCTTGCTTAAAGAATTAAACTAAACTACTTTTACTTATTATTTTAATGTTTTTACCAATTATGTTTCTAAGTCTATTACGGCTCTTCTGAAGACCTTTTCTGTTCTTTGAACATTCTGCCGAGTCAACAAAAATGACGACTCGCTGGATGGCTCTGATGTTTGATTTATCTTTTACCTAAGTTTGGCACTAATTATAATGATCGAAAGAATGTTAATTTGTATAGTACTCTAGGGTGATAATTTGAACTACTACTACTTGAATCAATGTAGACAACCTTAGGTATGTTACTAGATTTAATAAAATGAATATTTTTGGATTCAATCCTACGTATGATAATCGAAATCACAATAATAAAAATAATATAACTATGCATACCACTCTATGATAGTAATCGGAATAATAATTAAAATAATCTTTTTGAATACAACCTTACGTTAGATAATCGACATAACAATAATTAAAATAATATAACTATGTATACCACTCTAGCATGGTAAAATAATAATAATAAAAATAATATTTTTGAATACAACTCTACGTATCCTAATCGAAATAACAATAATTAAAATAATAGAATTATGTATAGCACTCTAGGATGGTAAAATAATAATAATTAATAAAATAATATTTTGAATACAATCCTACGTTTGATCGTCGATATAACAATAATTGAAATAATATAATTATGTATACCATTCTAGGATCGTAATATAATTACTAATGATTTACATGATCTAATAACTTATTCCCCCTTTCTGGTGATGGGTTGGATACGTCATTTCGTCTTCCTTCTGGTGTCTCTCCTCCACGTTGTCTTGTGGTTGCTTCCCCTGCTGAATGAGTTGAAGAACTGTCTCTGCTTTTCTTGCAGAGCTCTTCCCACTCCACAAAATCCAGCCACGCCGACTCTGAGTCGTTTTGGAGTGCTTTACCATTGAACCTTGACCTAACTTGACCACGCAGCGGCCATTGTTTGGTTGTTACCATGTGCCCTGCGTGTACTTTCTTCCTCTTGAACTTCCATCTAAACCTGTGCTTCCATTGGCGAACATGCACCTTAAGCCCATATACCTTGTACTTTTGCTCTGTTCGTGAGCCCTCCATTTTTACTGGATGGCCCTTGTATACTTTGTGGCCTCTGCCCATTTTTGCTTGTCCCTGCATCTGACCTCCATACACCACCCCAGTGTGTGTAAATACCTGGGTGGTTGTACTTCTTATCGTTCTTACTTTACCTATCAACTGTTTCGTGGTTTTTTTCTTGGAAGCATTGGTCAAACCATTAACTTTTACCCTTGATGTGGTCGCTGTTTCTTCCCCCCTTGGTTGACTCATCCAAATTTTGGGAATTTTCAGCTTGGCAATAACCTGAGATTTATTGCTGTACCATTTTTTTTTGCTTGAACTCACCCCATTTGAACATTTTGTTGGGTTCTGTTTGTGCTACTCCTCTTTGTTGCTTTGGTTCCGTTCCAGATTGAACCTTCTCCATATAACATTCTTTATTTCCTATCTTCGTTTCTATTGGGATTTTTTCTATTTGTACTACTGCTTGTTTTACTTCTTGTACCTCTTTCTTCCCCTTTATCATTGATGCCTCAAAATTTAATAAATTGCTCTTTCTACTTATATTTGATTTCTCCGCCTCTGATTTGGCTCCAGATATGAGATTATCTGGATAACTTTTTAAATTAACTCTTTCCTGCTCGTCTTTGGTTTCTTCTATCTCTGGTATTTCTTTACTTAACTTTAAATTAAATATTTCTTGCTTGTCTGTGGCTTCTTTTACTTCTGGTATCTCTTTACTTGAGTTTAAATTAAATATTTCTTGATCGTTTTTGGCTGCTTCTACTTCTGGTATTTCTTTACTTAAATTTAAATTATATATTTCTTGCTTGTCTGTGACTTCTTTTATCTTTGGTACCTCTTTACTTATATTTAAATTAAATCTCTCTTGCTTGTCTGTGGCTTCTTCTACTTCTGGTACCTCATTACTTAAATTTAAGTTAAATCTTTCATGATCGTTCTTGGCTTCTTCTACCCCTGGTACTTTGTTTTCGAATGGAACTTTAACTTGTAAATTAAATTTTTTATGATTGCTTCTTGACGCTATTTTTGCGTAGAATTCCTCCACTATTGAATCTATTGCCTTCTGGACTCTTTCTTGGAATGCTGTCCGTTCCTTGTACTTGCATGTGAAGACTGGTATTTTTATTTTTGGTAATTTGAATTCTGGAAACAGTGCTGAATAGCGGTGTGTTTCTTTGTTAATTGCTCTTTTCAGCTTAACCATGGCGTTATCGTACCATTGCTTAGCGTCAAATGAGCTTCATCTATATTTTCTGATTCTGTTATTCTATTTATATCCATTATGTTATCTTCAATTTTATTCCATTGCCTATCTAAGTTTCCTATTATGATTTTAAATTTGATAGGTATATCGTCATCGTCCATTTTTTCTGCTTCTTCTAATTTTTGGATAAATTTGTTTACCCGTAATTTTAGTTCTCTCGAACGTCTTGTGATTTTTATTTTTAGTTCCTCCATTGCTTCCTTAATTTTAATTGATTTAATAAATATTTGTGGTTTTGTTACCTTGTCTGATGCTTAGTTCTTCTTTGATTCTGATTTTTGGTTGCCTGTGACCTATATCTTGCCTTTAACCCTGTATTGTTGCCTTTAACCCTATATTGTTGCCTTTGACCCTGTATCTGCTTTACTGGAACTGACCTTCTTTTGGTACTGCCCTGGCTGCTTCTGTCTTGTAGCAATATTGGAACTGACCTTTTTCTGGTGCTGCCCTGGACGTTTCTGTCCTGTATATTTGCTTTATTGGAACTGACCTTCTTCTGGTACTGCCCTGGACGTTTCTGTCCTGTATTTTTGCTTTATTGGAACTGACCTTCTTTTGGTGCTGCCCTGGACTCTTCTGTCCTGTATATTTGCTTTATTGGAACTGACCTTCTTCTGGTACTGCCCTGGACGTTTCTGTCCTGTATATTTGCTTTATTGGAACTGACCTTCTTCTGGCACTGCCCTGGTTATTTTTACTAAAATAAAGGGTATTTGGAGACTTGGGTTAAAGGATGTTTGATATGGTTTAAGTGAGTACTGTATTTTCACTGGCACTGGTTATTCTATTTCGTCGAAGGACTATCTTCTTCAACTACTCTTGGCTTCGAAGGACCGTGTTAACGGAAGCGTTAGGATATTTGGAGGAATAGGGTCGTCGAACTAAGCGTATTTGAACATCGGTAACGGTTTAATTATAAATTAAATAACTCACAGAGATTTCAACAATAACATTATAAATAACAACTAAAATGAACCTAACGTAGACTGTTACATCGTGAATCTTAATTGAACAGTATTTTATGTTTACATAATTAAATTACAAGTATCGCGTCGTTACATCTGAAGCAATCTGAATTAACTGTCTACATCGTAAGAACTTATTTAACTAACTCATTCTGACTCACTAAAATTAATAATCTCATTTATGTTTACCAACAATACTGCTTATATTGTTTCTTAATTAGTTTATGACCTTCCAAACTGCTGACTTCAACATTCCTGCCTACCTTGCGAATTTACTTGTTTACTGTTTACATACTAAATGTGATATTTTCAATGTCAATCGATACAATTCTGACCTCTAATTAATTTCAATATTTACATTCCTTGCTTAAAGAATTAAACTAAACTACTTTTACTTATTATTTTAATGTTTTTACCAATTATGTTTCTAAGTCTATTACGGCCCTTCTGAAGACCTTTCCTGTTCTCTGAACACTCTTTCATTCAGAAAAGTTAATCAAAAAGTCTGGACGCAGCAAGTGCGTTATGGTAGTGAATTTTCATATAAATATGTTTAATAGCAAATATGTGTGTTTTTTTTAAGAAAGCAGGCATCAGATTTGGTTACCAGTATAACCTATATTGTAAAAACAATGTGCCATGTTTTATCAAATTAACTTTATTGCTTGAAAATGTACAAAAAATTCCGAAAGTAAACTTAAAGTGTTCCCAAAAAAACTCGTTTCTTGGTCAACCTTATAGGTTAATACCAAATTAAACTATTCAAATATGAAGCATTTAATCAAAATTCGCTACCATAACGCACTTGCTGCGTCCAGAATTTCTTTTCTTACAAACATGCATTATATTTTGATGGAAAATGCAAAAATGCAATAACATAAGGCGTGTTCGACTAAAAAAAAAGGAAATTTGTATCACCAACGACTTATAAGCCAGCCTGTGATTGTAGAAATATTTTTTTAAGATGTAGCTCAAGACACCCTATAATTAATGTATACAATTTATTTCATATCTTGTATAATAAAGGATATATTGAGATTTATTGATTTTTTACGGAAATTCGACAAAAATTTTCTGGAAATATTTTAGTAAAATGAAGGACAATGACGGTTGAAACTAAGACTTCAGGGTTTGTTAAACATTCTTCTTAAAACATTTTCTATCCATAGCCCGTATTAGATTCAAGTTCTTTGCCTAAATGTTGCCAATTTTGACGTTTTAAATTGCGACTTTTACGTTTTGAGGAACACCCCAATTTATTTTTCTTTAAACTTTTTTGTTTTTTGATCCACTGAGCTACGTTTTGGTAGATAATTTACCTACAATTATATAAACCCGCGTACCAACTTTGGTTGCCCTTACTTTGTTATTCCCGGAGATATAAACTTTTTTCTAAAGAAAACAGAAAATTTTCCGGGAAAACCTGGGCCGATTTTCCTGGATAACGAACGTATCGGTGTGATATATACATACACACACACACACACACACACATATATATATATATATATATATATATATATATATATATATATATATATATATATATATATATATATATATATATATATATATATATATAAACATATGAAAATCGAAACTGACCCCGGATATGTGTTCTAGGGGGCCAAATTAGCGCTCATTTGAAGAAATTTTTTCAAAATTCAAAAGTCGGGATCTCCTCATTAGTGAATTTTTTAAAGAAAATTCACTAAAATGACGCTTCCTGCTTCTTTCCCGGAAATGTGGTTGGAGAGTTTAAATAATTAAAATTTATATATTTATACACGCGGTGAATGTGAAATTTTGACATATTGTCATTTATTATTGGTTAGAATGCCTAAATTATTTAAAATGCTTTATTTTGCGCTTATTATGCTACCCCTTGTAAATTTTAATGTCTTGTATCATTCACATAATCCTACATTTACTTTCTACCTATGTTCTAATTTACACCTCTTTTTTCCCTTACGGCTCGTCCGCGTCTTTGCCTCCCAGAGAGCACCGCAGCCTTTGGCTTATTGTGCATGTCCTTTGTATTTTCTACTCCACCCATTCCAAAATCACTGTGCCTTGAACTAGTCTGCACAGTAATTGGTAGAGTGAACTTTTATATTGCTCTGTCTCCGGTCTAGGCTGTCCGTAGATCAGTTGTTTTGTGCGGTCTAGAGCTTTACATTCGCACAAGATATGCTGGTCTGATTCCTCCCCCTCGCCGTTGAGTCTGCATGACAGGTTCCTATCGAACCGCCCCATTTTCATCAGGTGTTTCTTGACAGCCATGTGTCCCGTCAAGAGTCCTGTTATATTCATGAGCTGTCCTCTGCTAAGATTTAGCAGCTCCACAGCTTTCTTTGAACTGGGATCCCCAATTAGTGTCTTCTCATGTCTGAGCCCTGGACAATCTGCCCAGTATGCTTTGTGGTGGTCCCTGACCCAGGACTTGATGGTTCTCCTGGCCGTGCCTTTCCATACGCCCAGGACCGGTTCTGGTGCCATAAATGGTTCTCCTGATCCTCTCTTCGCGAGATTGTCAGCTTCTTCATTGCCTTTGACCACCGGCCGACCTGGACCTAGATGAGGATGACCTCATTCTGCCCAGCCAGGTTGCTCGTCTCGTCTCGTAATTAACTAACCAGTCTGGAATTTACCCGTAGGCTACTTAGGACCTTAAGGGTTGCCTATCTGTCTGTGGCTATGAGGATCCGCTTGTTGGTGTATCCCCTCCTCTTGTTCTCTCGCACGCGGTGCAAGATTGCGTACATTCCGGCCTGACAGGCCGTTGCATGAGCCCAGAGAGAAATACTGTGACTTACCCTAGGTCTTTCCGAATAAACGCCTGCCCCGTCACACGCTCCCCGCCGGATCCGTCCATGGTAGGCCCGGTGTCTCCACCCACCATGCCTCGTAGTCTGGGATTACCACTGTAAACTTATTTTCCCTACAGATTCGCGGGATCGCGTAGTCTGACCTCATTTCAAGCATGAGCTTCTTTCGTTCTCCTCAATCTTGTAGTGGACCCTGCAGCTTGGGTTGGCCTTCAATCTATCACTGCAGGTTAGTCTGTATGATCCTGTCCCAGCCGTCCCCATAATAACTAAGCGTAGTGGGGCAGATCAAGCAACACCATCATGGCGGCTGTTGGGGTTGAGGTCATGGCCACTGTGATGCCGAGGCAAGCCATCCTCTGGATCTTGCCCAGTTTTTGTTTGGCAAGGGATTGTGTCACCTTAGGCCACCAAACCAGTGCCGCGTATGTTAACGATGGCCTGACCACCCTTGCGTACAGCCAATGGGCCATACTAGGTCTCAGTCCCCACGTTTTCCCATATAGCCGCCTAGTGACGGCTAGGGTCATAACTGCCTTGCACAGTATTTTTCAACGTGGCCATTCAAGGTGAGCTTGGAGTCCTATACGACCCCAAGATATTTTACCACCCTGGCCATCGGGATGTTTCTACCATATAGAGTGAGAGATCTGTGGCCCTCCCACTTGCTCCTCCTTGTAAATGGTATGACGGTGGCTTTCTCGGGGCACACCCCGATCCCTTGGCTAACCGTCCACCTTTCCACCACTTTCAGTGCTGTCTGCATGCGCTCCCACACTGACTGTGTAACCTTTCCTCGGACTATGATGACAATGTTATCCGCATAGCGCACTCCTTAACAGGCCATCCACGACTAGGCACCAGAGCAGGGGAGAGACAACGCTCCCCTGCGGGCATCCCGCCGCGTCCCCCGCCAGCAGAGTACCCCCCGCGAGGTAAACAACGCCCTTTCTCTGAGGATGTAACCGATCCACCTGCAACAGGTTTCCTCTATTCCCCGCTTCCTGACAACTGCCAGTATCGATCCGAATGAGGTGTTGCCGAAGGACACCTCTATGTCTAGGAAGGCCCCCAGCGCCACCTCCCTGTTCTCCAGCGTATTCTCCAGTTTCAGCACCAGTTGGTGTAGTGCTGTTTCTTTTGAGATTCCTGCTCTGTATGCGTATTGTCCACAGTGTAGAGGATATGCTTCCAGTACACCGCCCCTAATGTGCATGTCGAGCAGTTTTTCAATCGTTTTTAGCAAGAAGGACATGAGACTTATTGTCCTCAGAGACTTTGCCTGGTCTGTTGGACGCCAAGGTTTAGGAATGAATTCTACCCTGGCCAGTCTCCATGCCCTCGGAATATACACCAAAGCCAGACTGGCCCTCATAATGAAGGTAAGCGCCGGCGCCAGTATGTCTATAGCCTGTTCGAGCATGATGGGCATTATACCATCAAATCCCGGGGATTTGAATGGCTTGAAGCTGTTAATGGCCCATCTGATTTTGCTCCAAGTAACCGCCTGTTTAGCGACAGTCCAGTCTACTCTAGATGTCTGCCTGTACGGCGCCTCTATTTCTGAGTGTTTCCAGTTCGCAGGTGATTGGTTTATTATCTTGCAGCCGGGAAAGTGCGTCTGTAGTAAAACTTCCAAAGACCCCCCCCCCCGGCTTGTAACGCCTTCCGTGGATGTTTTAAGGGAGCCTATGTAGGTCTGAGTGCCCTTGGATAGGATCTTGTGTAGTCGAGCACTCTCGGATGTGTTCTCCTCGCAGTGCTTCCTCCACGCCTCCTTCCTGGCGTCCCTAACTCTTGTATTTTAGCTGGTTAGGGTATGTCTCTATAAATCCCATACCCCCGGCCTTTTGGCCGCGTTGAACAGCTTACGAACATGCGTCCTCCTTTGCCTGAGGTCCTCGGTCCACCAAGAGACATTCCTGGTGGACGGCCTCATTTTCAGGGGACAGTTGGCGTTATAGGCCGAGGTGATGGCGTCTCGCACCTGGGCTGCCGCGATGTCGAGGTCTATCTAATTGTCTATGGTACTCTTGGGGGGTGTGGTCCCTTAGCCTGGTCGTGCGCTGTCGTTCTCTTGATTGATCGACGCGTGACTTAGCTACTGGACTCCTAAAGGCTGCGTCACCAGCTGGTCTGGCGCTGGGTTAGGGGGGTCTTCATGCCCAAACCGGGAAGGGAGGACTACACGCTGGCCAAGGCGTACAGGCTCATCAGCCTAACATCCTTCCTACTAGAGGCATTTGAAAATATAGTAGATCGGTGTATGCTGGGAGGGATCCTCAAGGATCACCCCTTCCATAAAGGTCTTTTTCTAATAACTAGGAATATCATTCTAGGCATATACCAAATTCTTAAATCCTATTCGGGAAAAACTTAAATTACAATTATTCAGCAAACCCTAATTTTGACACATTGGATGTGTAGTTTGGTGGCAATACATAGGGTTAAATTTCGTAAGGATGGAACTGACGGGTCTTGGATATAGGTATAACATTTCAAGAAGAAAATTTGCAATGCAACATGAAACAACTTGCCTTCTAGAACCGGCCAACGGTCTTAACCCCCGGAAAAAACTTTTCAGTGTAATAAAACCAACAGAAAGTTTGCAAGCAAGGTGGCGTAAAAGCTTCGCAGACCATGTAGAAACATATAAAAATTTGACTGAATCTCGGAAATGGGTTGGAAAGGCTCTAATTCGAAAATTCGAAAAATTTCAATAAGCGAAATTTTCTTTATGAAAATACGCTAGCTATATATATATATATATATATATATATATATATATATATATATATATATATATATATATATATATATATATATATATAGTTTTATAAATTTATACCGTGTTACATTATATTTCTCAGTTTTATGCAAAAATAAATCAAATCCCCATAGTCAACTATGTTCACACTAGAACAAACTTTAAAACTTTTTTGAAAACGTTAAACGGTATCTCATTCAAAATATACAATGACATTAAAGTTTAAACTATTTAATTTAAATTTACTTGCAAGTTAAGTAGTAAATTGTGATAATGTGATTTTAATAATTCTCATGAAATTTTGTGCATAAAGAAAAATTCGCTAATAGATTAACGAAGAATTTAAAATTTAATATATGGTTTTAAAAATGTGATGTGTTATGCAAAGTAAAGAAAATCTGGCCTGCAAAATCTTTATGATGAGGCCAGCAGTAGGAGTCGGCACCCATGTACGCCTAACCCTTGACCTTCTTCAGGCCTTTGAATTCCTCTCTAGCTGTCCAAGCAGAGCAGGAACAGTTGCCTGTACTAGAATAGAACAGCAACCTCCAAAGAAAACCGGGACTACAATCCTCGAGCAGCTCAGACTTGAAGATGGGGCTCAGCCTCGGAACCTGGTGCGGGTTATCTCAAAGATGGTGTACACTCTTGCAGTCAGCAACTAGTAGGTGACTCGATCTTTACGATAATCGACATCAGGGATTTAAATTTCAGAAACCAGGATTCAGAATTTGAACTTCAGCATACAAAACGTTCTTTTACAGGCGCGTAAACTTGTTAAAAAGTCGCCGCGTAAGCTGAACGACCGTGATTGAAAATAATGATTCCGATGGGCTTATGAAGTTCAGAAATAAAAAATGATGCGTTTACCAACAACTACAAACTTTAACACTCACAAGGAGTTATCTTCAAAAGCCGAACATAATTTTGCTGGACGGATGACTCCAGGTAACATCTTCTTAAAAAATCCAGCTCAGGAAGCCAGTGTTGTCTTAAGAACATCACCACCTGAATGAATAACCCTTGACACGCCGGTCTGATCGTTAACTTCATTCTCTATGGAACAATGCTGGCACTATAGAGGCAGGAAGAGTTATGATTTTTAGGTTCCTACCAACTTATTTTGGTAGAAGAAAAGTTCAAAAAATAAACAGAGTAATAAATGATAATTATCATTCACCTGTTCAAGTTACATTATGCTCCCGCTGTAAAACTCATACCCTCAAATAAAACTTCTACATGATGATATGTCTATGCTACAAACAATTATCGTTCGTCATGCTTTTACTGAGGTTACTATATAGGTGGTCCAAATTATACTTTACTAGCTGAAACTTTTATTATAAAATAAATATTAATATTAATTTATTAACCACAGATAAATCTTTTAGATGTACATTGTCCAAAATGAGAATGCTACACTAGAAAGGAGAATGGTATATAGGCTCTTGGATTTGTCTGCCCCTTTATGGGAATGACATAAGGAGTAGTGGTAGTAGTAGTAGTAGTAGTAGTAGTAGTAGTAGTAGTAGTAGTAGTAGTAGTAGTAGTAGTAGTAGTAGTAGTAGTAGTAGTAGTAGTAGTAGTAGTAGTAGTAGTAGTAATCAACATGTACTTTCATAATTGTAAGGCTTACTATATTTATTACCATCTGTCGTCCCCTCGTATGCGTAAGCGTCTTGTGCTTTTTTCTGACCTCAAGTGCATTGCATGAAGAATGCAAATTACCACTATAGATTTTTACGTATTTTGCATAAATATTTAAAAAAGAATCTAAAATAGTTATTTCATTATTTCAGAAGCAATCTTTTTTAATCGATCTGTGGCACAATTCACGCACATTTCATAGGTAAAAGCCATGATCACTATAATATGTCAGGTCTGGTGTAATTACACTCTTGCGATACCGTATCGCATATCGTATATGGAAATGTCAGATGATAATTTCCATCATAGCTCTTTTTTTCATTATTTTTTACTATCTGATTGTGCTATTACCTTATCAGGACCTGTAAAATCAGAATCTATTAAGCCGCATGTTGATTAGAATCTCAGCGTAATGGCTAGCTCTATTTATCTACATTTATCTTGAAAATAACAATTAATATTAAAAAATAATACATGTAAAAGTTAAGGTAACTCAAAGTTTTTACCTATGTATATAGCCGAATAAAATAAATTTAGTATCTTAATTATTGTGCATATTCATAAAAATCCCAAAACACGTCAATCTTAGATATAAAAATGACCTCATGGAACCCGAAAACATTACCCCTACATTTAATTCCTGAATCTCTAAATAGAAAGTAGAGGCTTGTGATACATTATTTGAAAGATCTCTTAATTATCTATCCAAAAATTATTTTAAATTAAAAACTAATTGCGTTTGATTCTTGATAACGAGAAAGCTAGCAAAAACAATTTCAGTACCTTTTTTGGGCGGTATCATTTAAAAAGGAGACATAAAAAGTTATCAACAATCTTCATAGTTTACACTGTTAGGTTTGTTTAAAATGTCTTAGCAACTTGATGTGTGATTGTAACCGCCTGGCAGTAGTTTTCAGTTGTTAACTGCAATTCAGCAACATGGCTTATTTAACAAAAATGCATAAAATAACAATTCTACAGATACTTGGTTAGGGAGATAAACCACGACCACAGATCGAGGTGGCTCGCCTAATTTAAGAAAAAAATCCCGATTTGCCGCCTACATACAAAGAGACAATTAGTAAAATTGAAAAACAGTTTCGCGAGCTTGGACATGTAAGGCAGATACAAAAATAAACTAATCGACAAGCAGCCACAACATTGGATGTTAGCCATTCATAGAATAATCGAATACTTAAAGTAAAATACTTTCCTATAAATCGATACAAAGTCAGAAGCTCATGGAAACCGATTCTGATAGAAGAACGTCCTTTGTGAACAAATGATGGAAATGTTGGATAACAATGTTATCCAACTACAACATGTTTTGTTTTCTAAAGAGTACAGTTTCACACTTCAGAAGCATGCCAATCGTCAAAATTGTCCCTACTGGTCTAAAGAAAATCTGCACTGGATGAGAGAAGAACATACGCAATTCCATAAAAAAGGTAAATATTTGGGCAGGAATACTTGGAAACCATGCCATTTGCGCCTTTTTCATCGATGGCAATTTGAATAACTAATAATTTCATAATTATTTAGCGCTGCTCTTAAATAGTTTCGTGGGGGGTTTAGCCTGGTCATGCGCTGGTCGTTGCTGGCGTTCTCTTGATTGACCGACGCGTGACTTAGCTACTAGACTCCTAGAGGCTGGCTCCACGTGCCACCCATGGCGCGACTGTCGGTAATGGGAATAACGCCCAGGGCTGATGGTCTACTAAAGTCTCACTCCTCACACACGACACACACACGCATACAACACGACACTGTAACATGTCGCGTGTATTTAATAAGCGGGACATGTCACACGTGTCAACACCGTTGACTTTTGAGCCTTGGAATTAACCCCTTTTGTGACGTCAGCGTCCAAGTCCCTTCAGTGACGTCAAACTCGGCGGTCGGTTGCTCTACCGCACCCGACTCATAGAAACACGCCTCCGTACGAGCTAATTTTATGACATGTCTGCGATAAGCTAGTCTTCATATATGCTTACAACGCCCGCCACGCTCTCTTCTGAATCGACAAAGAGATGGAAAAGCACAGCTAAATTTTAGTCAGAAAACAGCATGCCTAACTAAATGGGTGAGTCTTACATTTATCCAATTGCTCATACATTTTTTTTGCTTGATAATGATGGTAGATTGGTTGTTAATATATGTATGTTGAAATTACTTTCGATGATTGTTTTCGTTATTATAAATTTCATACTGTTAAACGGTGGCTTGTTGTAGCGTGAGTTCGGTAACTAATTGCTATTATACTGTTTTAAATGCGTGATAAAGAGGTCATTTGAGATTTTGTTTCGCATACGTTTGTTTGTTTTCAATGATTGACACAGATAAATTTTGTAAGTAAACTTAACCTGCTACCAGCCGCCCTATGCAAATCATTACGCCCTGAACCGTTATTCATGCGCTTGGAATTTTATAGCACCCCGTAAGTAGACGCCCCTTCACAGGGGCGTGCGGTGACATTTGAAATAAGGGAAGCAATTCCCAGAAACTTACCTATTTATGGTGTAACTCAATTCTTCTGTTGTTTTTGGAAATTTCGTTAATAATGTCGTCATGTAACTGTGGATTCTGGGACATTTCCTGGTCGAGTTTATTTTCAACTGACAAAATTGAAATTTGGGAAAGTCTTTCCTGTCCTGTTGAATTTCTAACAAAACTCTTGATACGTTTCAATGTAGAAACATTTCGTTCTACAGAGGCACTAGTAGCAGGACTTGTTAATACTAATTCACATTATTTGAACACCTCAGAATATGCATTTTCCAATTTTGATTGTTTTAAGAAAGTTAAAAGTTCACTAGCGTAAGTTTTTGTGTCAATAACATCGGGTTCATAAATGACTGTAAGTTCTGATCGTAATAAGGCCTTGTCAAAATAATGTCCATAGTGGTTAAATAATGATTTGAATTAATCTTCTGGGAAAGGTATCCCTTTAAATCCTCCAAAATTACAAAATTCAAGAAATTTCAGGTCAATGAGATGATCAAATCTGCAGTGAATTTGCTGCTGAATTTGATCTATAAGTTTGTAGAAAAGACGGCGGTAAGAAGTTTGAAGGTCTCCCACATTATCATTGCTCAGACGCTTTCTTCGTGGCTCCACTTCTCCCAATTGAATTGTTTTTTCCCAGAACTTATCAAATTCATTCCTTTTTTGAATTATAATGAATATAAATTCACTAATTTTTTTCAGGCAAAAACCAATGTCATTTTACATTGTTATATGTTAAATACATTATCTGAAAACGGAAATATTTCCGAAAATATATTAAGTAAAAAATTAAAAGTAAAGTCTCCTTTCAAACCACCCAAAAATCCTCTAGAACTATTTATTGTTTCTGCGTCCCAATTTTGGCTATTTTCCATGATGTTTTCAGAAAGTTCAATTAACGATTCACGGTGTTCAAATACAGTTAACACAACCCTGCCGTTGTAGTTCCATCGGGTTGCAGCTACTTTGGGTAAACGTTTTTTAACAATTGGGTCTAAGGCTTGTGTGCGCTTCGTAGATTTGAAAAAAAGCAGCCATTTAACACTTTACATTCTTTAATATGATTTATAGATTGGGATAAAATTAAATTTAATTTATGAGCACAACAGTGTACAAATAGAGCAATGGAGAACGTTTCCCGCACTTTAGCTTGAAGACATCCTAAACGTCTGGCCATAACAGCAGCCCCATCATTGATTTGGGCAATTAATTTATTATCAGCCTCCTCAATATTTTTCATAATATTAAGCACAATTTTATATAGAGCGTTTGCGGTACGATCTTCTGTCACATTTTTAAAGCCTAAAATCTTTCTTGTACACTCCCATCCATTTTTACGTAGCGTATTACTACAGATAGTTGACTTAAATTAGTTACATCGATTGTTTCATCTAGAACAATAGCAATGAAACGAGCCTGTTTAATTTCAGATTTAATTCTGTTCAAAATAATATTGGCAGCAGCCGAAATTAAATCATTCTGAATGCGATTTTATGTCCCGCGAAAAACGTTAGACTGTTCCAAGTGATTTTTAAACAAATGTCGTATTTGGCTATTAAAGAAACTAGGTCTTGAAAGTTTCCTCTATTTGCAGATGTAGTTGTTTCGTCATGACCCCTGAAGCCCAATTCATGCTGCGACCAAGAAAACACATAGCATCAATAAGTCTTTTTAATATGTTTCTGTTTTTATCAACCAGTTCATTGTTTTGGCGATGAATTTCAATCTGCTTGTCAACGGCGTATTCACTTCGCGTTTTTCCAAAGACACTTAATTTTAAAATGGTCTGTAAATGCGCTTTAGACATAACATGTCTTTGTACTAGTTTATGTAGATTATTCAAGTCGGAAAACCCACTTTTATTCCACAACCCCTTTTCAGTCACAAGTAGACTACAAGACCAACAAAACAGTTTATTCCTGTTTTCACAACCCGTTAACCATTCATATTGTTTATCAGTTTTTTCCGCGTTGAAATGTCGAATAGGTACATGTTTTAATTCTTGTATTTAATTTTTTTATAGTAGGTTTCGGCCTACCTATATTAATAATAGCAAGTTTTTCAGCAAACAGTAAGGCTGAAAATCCTTTAGTTATCAAAAAACATACAATACAATCACAGTTATTATTACCACTTGTTTGTAAAGTTTGTAAATCTCCACCCCCCACCGTCACCGCTGTTAAAAGGTGATCTACTCGCAGCCATATTAATAATCATAAAATGCCAATGTATTTAACTTACTGGACTGCTTATATATACGAAATAATCAAGCACATTCGCTTTGAACGCGCACCCGGTCTTCGTAGTACAACACATTTTAAATAAAAACATGCGTACATCGCGCCGAGCCGAGGTTTCTTTTATAAAGTTGCCCGCTGACTACGTGTATTTAACTGAAGCCATTGCATGCATCCACTCGTAGTATCAGATCAGGTTCATGCTGTCCGCAATGGGTCGCATTCACATTGATAGGAGCGTATATACAAATACAGTATGCTGCATAATAAATAATTATGTGTGTGAGCTTGCGAAATAAAAATTTTAAAAATTAAATTAGTTTCAGAATTTGAAATTTAATATTTAAAATACAAAAGGGATTTTAAATAATGCGGTTTAGGTATGTAGTCGTTATTTTAAGAGAAGCAATGCTTCCATTGCTTCCATGGACCACACGCCACTACCCCTTCAACACAACCGTAAGTAGAGGTCCTTTCAACACCACCGTAAGTAGAGGCCCCTTCAACACCATCGTAAGTAGAGGCTCCTTCAACACCATCGTAAGTAGAGGCCCCTTCAAAACCATCGTAAGTGAAGGGCAGTTCATGAAGGAGCCCCCCTGAATACACCGTAAGTGAAGGGCACTTCAACAACACCATGAAGGAGACCCCCTGAATACACCGTAAGTGAAGGGCACTTCAACAACATCATCAAGGAGTCCCCTTCAACACCACCGTTAGTAAAGAGCTCTCTTCAACCACATCATGAATGAGCCCCCTCAACAACACCATGAAGGAACCCCCTGAATACAACATCATTAAGGACTCCCCTTCAGCACCATCGCCAGGGAGGAGCCCCCTCAACCTGAAGTACACTATTTATCTGTGGCTTTCTTTTTCTTTTGTAAAGTGTGCTCCACAATTCATTTTTTACAGTGTTACAAGTAATCGAGTCATATTTTTTTCTCATCTAATTTATTAAATTCAATCCACTGCATTATATACAGTCAATAACTTTTAAAATAAACTAATTTGGTTCATAATGCCTTATTTTATTTGTGCCTCTTAAAACCTATCAACTGCAAATGCCTAAACCCAAGCCCTGAGATAATTTGTGTCATATCATATTATTATTATTAATATATATATATATATATATATATATATATATATATATATATATATATATATATATATATATATATATATATATATATATATATATATATATATATAATATTATATTATATTTTTGGTTATACTGCCACCCAAACAGTGGGGCATTTATTACAGTTAAATAAATTTTCATTATACTTGCGCCCAACGTTCAGCCATCTCTTACAGCTATTTTTAAAGTCAATTAAAAACATTTCATTATAACAGGACACACATAGATCGGGTTGGGGGCTTCTCGGGCTTCGGCGTGGACTCCTAGGAGGACTGGCAGCGCTGTGCAAGCCAGGTCCGGCACACCTGGCGCCGTTTGGACAGTATAGGGGCCCACCTTTGCCTTGGCCGGCGTAGGGGGCTGCCCTATCATCCATTCGAAAAATGCCCGATCGTGTCAGCAGCACCGGGTAACTCCGGAACAGGGGGTTAGCTACACGCTTCGGGTCGCCACGGCGTGGCCGCGGAGCCGCTCTTAACGGAATCAATTGTCATCATGGATGAAGCGCCGGGGCGCGGCGGGGTGATCTCCCGTATCTATACGCTCACCAAACCATAAGCACGCCATCACACATAAAACCCAATTAGTAACCATGAATAGTCGACAAATAAAAGATGGTAACGTGCCAAAGATCGTTGAGGAGGCTGAAGGTAGAGATATCCCTGTCTCTCCAAATAGCTCCAGCAGGAAACTCGAGGAAACGCTCCTCCGCTCTCCCAGCGTGGTGTCCGGGGTTGAACCGTGCGATTCCGTCGGGGACACTGCTGCCAGGGGGAGAGATGAGGGGCGAACTTCGTTGGCTGCGCGTCCGGCTGAGCCCATGGACGTGTCCATGTGAGGGACCGAAGACGAGGAGTCGCGAAGGAAGCGCAGGAGGGAGCGAAAAAGGAAGTGGAGAGCCCAGAAAAGGAGGCGAGAAAGGGAGGAGCTGAGGCAGCGGTGTCGTCAGTGGGGTGTTGGCCCTTCAGAGGCGCAGGCTGCTTCGGCAGCGGTGGCTTCGCAGGACGTGCAGCCGTCGCAAATCCCCTCTGCCTCTGCGGCTGAGGATCGTCGAGGCTGGCAGGCTGCCAGTTCCGGTTGGTTGGTGGTCTGCCGCGACTCCGGCTGCTGGGGCAGGCTCCGCTTCCGTAACTCTGGGATAGTCGTTCCAGGGTGGTTCTTGGTGACCGCCGAGGATGACGAGTCCCTGAGTTGCCTTCTCAACGGCTGGTCCGGGACGGCGGTGGGGGAGATCGCCTTCAGCACCGTAAGGGCTTTTGGCTCAGAAGTCAAGAGGTGGACCTAGAGGATGTTGTCAGGATGCTTGCGCTCCAGAACCGCTTGCTCAATGTTGGGCAATGGCGGCACCTGAAGACGGCAGGAGGACCTGGGGCATGGCGTCTGGTCTTCTCGGTGGGGTCCGGGGTGGCTCGCGAGCTGGACGGGCAAGTATGGCGGCTGTATTTCGAGTTGGTGACTCTGAGTGTAACCAGAGTTCCGACATGGAGTGCGGTCGCCTTCGCCCGGCCCGCGGCGGGCGCACGGACGGGCTCTGACCAGAGGAGGTCTCCGCCCGGGCGGCGTCGCGATTAAATTCGCGAGGCTACTACGGGTGGGCCAGATCAACCTACAGCATAGCCGGGATGCCACTGAGGAGCTGGCAAAGCTCCTCGCAGGCGGTCCAGGCGGCTTTGTGTTGATCTAAGAGCCTTATGTGGATAGGAAGCAAGTGAGAGGGCTTGGAGGAATCGGCTTCAACATCCTAGTTGGTGGCGAAGCAGAGGAAGAACAACCTAGGACATGCATATTAGCGTCAAAGGATCTGGACGTGATGTTGCTACTGCAGATCGGGTCCAGGGACGCCACAGCAGCTGTCCTGGAGTAAAAGGTGAGTAATATTAGGCTTAAGGTTATGATGTGCAGCCTTTATGTTCCCTTCGATCGACGGGGGCTGCCTCCTTAGGAGGAATTGGCGCGTATCGTCGATTTCGCTAGAGAGCATGGGTTACAACTAATTATAGGATGCGATGCCAATCCTCACCACATATTGTGGGGAAGCACGAATACCAACCCACGCGGTGAGGCTCTACTAGAGTATTTGGCTAGAACGAACCTAGAGGTATTAAACAGAGGTACGGCTCCCACGTTTGTCAATCGTATCCGGCAGGAGGTGATCGACATCACGTTAGTGAGCAGAGGAATAACGGAGGATATATCTAGCTGGAGGGTGACCGAACACATATCAATGTCTGATCATCGTATGATCAGCTTTGTGCAGCTCTTGTGCACGAGAGTTTTGCTCTTGGCGCATATACCACGGCATTCGAAACAGAGGTGTACGCTATCCTGTCTGTGGCCAATAGACAGGATGTGAGGAAGAGCCTCGAGAAATGTGTGTACATTTTCTCGGACAGCCAGGCGGTCCTCCAGGCAGTCTGCGCGGCCAGAATCAGGTCAACACTGGTTCAGGAGTGCGCTGACGCCCTCAAAGGACTAGACAGGACAAATGAGGTGCAACTGGTGTGGGTTCCGGAACACTGTGGCGCGGCGGAGAATGAGGTGGCGAATAATCTCGCTAGGCTTGGTTCCCGGCGGTCGTTCTGTGGCCCGGAGCCTGCGATATGCATAAGTAGGAGACAGTCTCTGTCGCCTTAGACAGGTGGACAGAGGAAGTAATGGAGAGGCACTGGGGGTCGGTTGGTGGCTGTAAGCAGGCAAAGGACTTCGTGGAGGGGCCGGACAGAGATAAAGCTGTCTGGCTACTCGGTAGGAGTCGACCTACGCTTCGCCGCATCCTTGGGGTGGTGACAGGCCACTGCGCCCTTAGAAGACACCTCACATTGATAGGGGTAGAGAGGGATCCCATTTGCCAGGAATGCGGCGAGGATGAAGAAACGTCCTACCACTACCTGTGTGAATGCGAGACTTTTGGGAGTCTTCGAGCAGAATTGTTCGGATCGAGGACTCTGCAGAGGAATCAGGTAAGTACCGTCCAATTGAAGACCGTCACGGCTTTCATTTCGAGGTCGAGGCGGTTTGGCGACGGAACCGAGGAAGAGTAGAGCATGGTTGCTGGGTTGCTGGGGTTGCAAAAAGGGCCCATTGTGGCCTACTTGCTTGGCGTTGGCCTCGCCACCACTGCTACTACTACTACTAAATAGTGTCGTGCCAACTTTGGGAATGTGTGATATCCTGTTCGAGTAAGCCCACAAGTTCCAGCACCAGCACCTTATCAAATCAATGTCTCGCAGTACCTCGACTTAATATTTGCAAATCGGTGGATAAGGAGGCAAGTATCATTAGAATGATTAGCACGATCACCTAATCTACTTCTTCTAATTGGAATATGTAAAAATATATTATACGAAACTAAACCACGCGATTTATCTGAGTTAAGAACAAGAATTGGTGATTGCGATTAGTCAGTCACTCCACAGATATTGATTAACGTTAGAAGACATTTTTATTTATGATTAGGATGCTGACAAGACGTTTAAGGCATTTTGAACACCTCCTACATTAAAATTGATGTGTTTTTAATTTTTTGTCATTATAAAGACTGAAACGCGATCAATGGTACATTTTTTAGTGTGTTGTACAAAAGTTCGCCAATCAGATGAATTTATTTTCTTTACTATTAATTTTTCAATAAATTTTGAAACCATAGCATTTTTGAATAGAGAATGAAAACTTATTTCAAATGAGGTATCAGAAGCCTTTACTAACTAGTTTTTGTCGAAAAAGGTCAATAAATACAAAAAAATACCGGGAAAGTTTATAGCTCTTCTTCTTAAAACGTCAATGTCGCGATTTAAAACGTCAAAATTGGCAACTTTTGGGCAAATAACCTGAAACAAATACGGAGTATGTAAAGAAAATGTCGCAAGCAGTGTGTTTTACAAAACCCTAAGTTTCAGCTTTAACCATCATTGTCCTTCATTTTACTAAACTATTTGCAGAAAATTCTTTTCAAATAAAAATCGTATATAAACTTGTGTCCGGAAATACGTCCTTTCCGAGTGACGAAAAATGAAAAGAATCCGTTTTTCCTAAGTATTTTAAAAGTTATTAAGGATATTACATTAAGCTTTTGATATGAACAAAAGTGATATTCAAAGATGCCTTTCTGACTAAAGAACTTTTCAAAATATTTAAGAAAAACTGATTTTTATAATTTTTCTTTTCACCCTGGACGTATTTCCGGACACATGTTTATATAAGATTTTTTGCTTATTTCGACTTCTAGAATACATCCTTAAAATGTTTCCGTTTCCTCACAAAACACCATGTAATATATAATTGTACACAAATATAGTAAAGTAAAATTTGGACTTACAAAGTACTCTGTGTAAATTGATTACTACTGAGAGAAAGCTGTGTGAAAATTTATCTATAGTCATATTATGATTTTCCTTTCACAAAATCATATGAATTTAAGTTATTAAAGTCTGAATTGATACCCCCTTTATACACTCTATTCGAAAACTAAAAATAAGTTAATCATAGATTATAGTGTTAATGACTCAATCTGTTTATCTTGGTTAAAAAAAAAATGCCTGTACAAAAAAAAAACATATTTATTATTTTTGTGAATTATTATTATATACAATCTCATTCAATCAGCACTGTTTTCCTTCTGCTCTTGATCGTTATTGGTATTTTGATCACCGCCCATCTAAAATACAAAGTACATTTCTGAAGAAAATCCACTTGATAATTTCCTGCAAAGCATTTGGAATGATAAGGTATCTCCAATTATTTACAAATATATATATATATATATATATATATATATATATATATATATATATATATATATATATATATATATATATATATATATATATATATATATATATATATAGGTATCAAAAAATATTTCAATGAAATTCAGCCGCTTACATTTTGAAACTATATTTCCATCTGGTTCATGTTTTGTAAATTTAATACTATACTCTGGTTTCCATTTAAGTCTATTGAAGCTAGATATTGCAAAATCACATCAGATAAATAGTATTGTTTAAGTTGACTATTAAAACACAGAGTTATCGTAGTCCCTAATAGAGATCAGACTATTCCAATATCATAGCAAAGGTGTTTACGATTAATGTAGAAGTTCCTCAAGTCGAAAGAATCCAGTCCTAACTGAACCTGCCTAAATAAACTCAAGATATCAAAATAGACAAACTTTAATACTGCATGTTACTTTCTCTGTTATTTTAAATTATTATTGCTACAATACAGCGATTTCAGGACTGCATATTTTTTATATTTTAAATTTTACTTTGATTTCTTATTAGACAATCGATCTTTTGCCCTGACAAGCCACGTTTCTATGGCTTTAATTATTTTGTCTTCATATGCATTCTTATTGTTCTCGCATTGAAACAAACTGCACAATCAATGGCAATGAGATTAATGGGAGGTTTTGAGATAGGTATATATATATATATATATATATATATATATATATATATATATATATATATATATATATATATATATATATATACATATTTATTTTTATTTTATTTATTTATTTATATGCATTTAGATTATACAGTGCATCTTACATATAAGTTACAAACTTGTGGGTGTAATTGATGCGATTTGGTTAAAATATTAAACTAAAACATATCAAAATCCTATTGACACTGACATTTCTTGCTATAAAACTTCGGTATTTCAAATTTACAATTTATTCAACCAATCTTCATTTATAAGCACATCCAATATTTTCTCTACATTCTTTGAACTTCCCAACCATTTTACACTCCAAAATGGTTTTCTTTCAACTTTAGTTTAATAATTAATATTTTCAACCATTTTAGGACCTAAAATTGCAAGTTGTCACTGTGTCATTATATATATATATATATATATATATATATATATATATATATATATATATATATATATATATATATATATATATATATATATATATATATATATATATATATATATATATATATATATATATATATATGGTGAAATTGCAAACTTGTAAAATTAGAACTACTTACTCATGATTACTTTCACCAACATTAACTTCTTAGATTTTTTATAACAGCTCCTTGAGTGGTGCTCACAAGTTCCAACAGTTGTTTGTTTAAGCCAGCTTCAATTCCAAACTGACCCGCTTCAAGTTCGTGGCACTTGATTTTCAGTCTTTTCTAATTGATGGGTTTATTTATAAGCATCGCTTTCACTTCGTGATTTTGACATACCAAAGAGGGCAGGAATAACAACATAAAAAACGCGTCGCCAACTACTGAACTAAAACATGCTATGTAATCTTAAGCCAAGCTATAATTATTATATGTTATTATTACAGTTTTGTTTAAAATTAATAACGATTATTCACTTTAGAAATCACAATGTCAAAAATTTGGTGACTATGTTTTGGCACAATCTACATGTGTAAAAACATTATTAGCCACTATAGCTATAAATGTATTTAATTTTAATAAAACGATGTCCGTAAAAGTTTAAGGTTTACCACTTTACCCAATAAATAAACATAGACTTAAGAATCTCTAAAGTTTTACAAGAAAAACTCAAAAATTACAAAAAGAAACGCAAAGGATTCACATTACGAGAGAGATAGATAAAGACACAATATAAAACCATATGGGTATAATGTGACCGCATTTTACTGCAGTCTACATTATGACCGCGATGTATAATGCATATAAATAAATAAATAAAAAAATTATTATAAATATATATAGTGAAGTATATTCGGAAAATATTTACATATGGATATACATATTAGTATATTGTAAGGTATATACCACACATATCCTTATATAGATATACACATCAAAATATCCTCCAGATTTTTTCTTTTGTATATTCTACTGAAAATATAGGTACTCTGTTGTATATTATCTTTATATTCATGAAATGTACAATATTGGTTTGCTACATGGGGTATTATCGCATTTTTGTGTTTTCATTCGAATTATAATGCATGT
>OZ023265.1:107464410-107539410 GCA_964006375.1 Tillus elongatus
TGAAAATAAGAGAGCTATGACAACCGAATATGGAATATACGTTTCTACTATCAACCTTATTCTAAATTCCGAAATTGAAATCTCTAAGTTGAAAGACAAAAAAGTTATAGGTAATTAAAAAAAAGGGTGTAATTGGTGATCAGAGGAAAGTACATGAACAAAATATTTGACTTGATTAAGAAATCCAATTGAATATTACAGACAACGGTTAAGTTTTCTTGACGCAAAAAGATCAAGAACTGACCGAAAAAATGTTTTGATAATTTTATAAATTTTCTTCTTAAAACGTCAATGTCGCGATTTGAAACATTAAAATTTGCAATTTTTAGACAACGAATTTGAAACAAATACGGGCTATGTAGAAGATATGTTGTAATAAGTGTGTTTTACAAAGCCTTAAGCTTCATCTTCAACCATCATTGTCCTTCATTTTACTAAAATATTTTTGGAAAATCCATTTCAAATGTACCCTCTTTCTGGTGCTTCGGCAGTAGTTTCAGCTATACAGTTTATAGTTTATTAGCCTATATTTTAGCAAAGTTTCGTAGAAAAAAATCGCTATTGAGAAGACAGCGATTTTTTCAAATGCGCGCGAACTAGAACCTCTAAAATCCATATACGGGGTCAGTTTCAGATTTTGTCTGTTTACACATATACAGTGTGACGCATTTCTACGGCAAAGCTCAATATATCCGTTTCTATACAAGATATGAGAAAAAAGTATATAGATTAATTATAGGGTATCTCGAGCTGCATCTTATAAACCTATATTAAGAATCACAGGGTGGCCCATAAGTCGTTGGTGATACACACTTTCTTTTTTAATAGAACACCCCATTATGTTATTGCATTTTTGTGTTTTCCATCGAATTATAATGCATGTTTGTAAGAAAAAAATTGATATCGTTCATTATTTTTGTGTTATTTCAATTGTCTTGCAACTTTTCATGTTTTTGGCACATATTTCAAACACATATCACAAATTGCGATATAGCGTTTTTATCAATAGATAGCGGAGCCCCATGGAAATGACACATTCTGAAAGCTTTTTGTTTGTATTGCTCGTCGAAAAGATCGAGCTGCCTTATACAGGCGCGCTCAAATAGTGGCAGAATTTTAAAAGTTTTCGCAGAAATGTTTTGAGTGTTTCCGTAGAAATGATTTTTTGTCAAATTTTTGTGGACCAGTTTTTTCTGGAACTTTTGAAGTATATTTTTGGAACATGTTTGTACTTTTTGAAACAACAAAACTGTTTTAATGAAATATGGTACATTGTTAGTACTATATAGATTATACTGACCTAACCAAATGTCCTTTTAAAAACAAGACATATTTGCCATTAAAAACATTATCGCGAAAATGCGCTACCATAACGCACTTGCTGCGTCAAGAGTTTTTTATTTTTATAGATATTTTTTTACGAAAAAAACCCAAAATTTCCCTGGAAAACCTGGGTAGATTTTCCTGGCTAACGAACTTATCCAAGCCAATAACAAAAGGACATACAAAAATTCGGATATAAGTTCTAGTGGTCCTAGTTCGCGCAAATTCGATTTTTTTTTGAAATTCAAAAGTCAGTATCTCCCCATTAGTGAATTGTTTCTAAGAACATCCACTAAAAGACATATTTGCCATTAAAAAGATTTTAATGACAATTCACTACCATAACGCACTTGCTGCGTCCAGACTAAAATTTTCTGTTTATGTGCCGCAGACAACATAAGAACATTGTTTTTAATTCTTAACGCCTAATTTGGGATACCCGGTGGGTTCCCAATTTGAGAGTATCTCAGATTAAAATCTCAATTAAGAAATATGTAATATTCTGTTTTCTGTCAGCAAATGCGATGGAAACATATTAAATGGAATCGTAACATTAAAGTAATGGTGTAGAATCGTGTAAAGACTATATTGTGGGGTGCCTAAACGCACCGTCAAAAAATAGACAAAATCCGATAAGAGTCCAGGTGATCTTATCATTAAGTCGGAACGTTTCTTCCTCTAGAGCTGTAAATAAGTTTGTGGAATTCGTGCATACAGCTAAGAAAAGCCAAAAACTACAGGCCAATTAGCCTACTCCTTGTCATCGGTAAAATTGCAGAAAGGTTAATTCACCTTGGAGAACCATATCCTTCCGGAGGAGCAATTCGGAAGAACCAAGTCCTTCGAGTGGTAGGAAACATCACCAAAGAATACAATAAAAATAAGTTTACACTGGTGCAATATTTCTTGATATTGCCAAGTCTTCGACAGGGTTTGGTATACACGTCTCCTCAACAAACCACTATCTTTTATTATCCGCTCCCTGTGATACTCCTCTTTAGGTCGTACGTGAAACAGAGGAAGTTCGAGGTAAAACACCTGGGAACCAGATCTAGAATCTACTTAGCCAAGGCTGGCCTCCCGCGGGGTTCTGCTAACTCCCCTCTGCTGTACAATACATTTGTCGCAGACCATCGCCCCTAAACGTGACTGTACGCAGACGAAACTAACATCTTCAGCATCTCCATGCAGCCGAGGATAATAACCAAACGTCTATAAACTGCCGTAAACGAGCTGCAAGGGTGTTATAAGAAATCTTGTCCAGCCATTAACCCCGACAAATGCCAAGACGTCCTATTTTCTAAGAGGAGACATACACCTCACCATGACATATCGTTAGACAACTGTCTAATTCCCTGGAAAGACTCCGCCAAATACCCCGAGATTTTCCTCACCAAACGCTTAACATGGCACCCCCATGTCCAACATGCCCGACGGAAAGCTTCGATGTTGATTTCGAAGTTCCTTCCACTTCTTAACAGAAATTCTAAATTGCCCATGAACAGTAAACTGCTCATGTACAAAGTCATTATCCGGCCAGCCTTGACCTATGCATCTCCCGCAAGGGCTACTGTGGCCGACGTACACGTCAACACCCTTCAAATCGTCCAGAATAAAATTCTGGGAATAGTTACCGGAGCGCCATAGTTTGTCAGAAACAGTCAGATTCACTCTGATCTGAAAATGCCCTCAATACTTGAGTGTATAACTCAACTATCCACCACTTGCTTCGCAAAAGCCGCTTCCCATCCAAATGCTCTAGTGCCACCGACTACGATGCGCAACTTACACTAAGGCATAAGCGCCCAAAGCTTATTCTGACCCAATAACGCGCCCGCGGCAAACAGAATGAAAACATTCAAAATCCCAACATCATGTGTGAAGTCATTCCGACGGAGGTATGGACCAAGGTCCGGTACTCCAGCAAGAGGAGTTAAGTGGGTGCGAAACCCACACTACCTCAAATTCCCACACACTGGGATGTGTGACTTAGGTGTTAGAGATTCTTCACTTCTGTATCAAAAAAATTAAGTTGAGAGTATGTGGTATTAGTCTATCAGTTTGCAACACAATATAAAACTATTCTCTTAGCGAACTTAAACAGTGCTGCAAATTGAATCATAACTTTCACACAACTGTGACAATCTACCCTCCTCGTAGAAATACATTCTCATGTGATTAATTTAGGGTCCACCGACTTGACCACAAAGAAAATATTCGTATTCACGTACCCATAAATTTCTGAAACGCTATACGCTCAAGTTTTAACGAAAAATGTCAATTTTTACCAAACTACCTCTGTCCCCCACCCCCTGAAGCGATCTTACCCAAAAACAATCCAAAGCGTTCCTTTGTCGGGTGCAAACTGAATACCAGATTTAAAGATGATATCTCAATTCGTTCGAAAGTTACCTATTGCACCTACTAAGAGACAAACGTACAGGCTGACAAACCGACCAACCGACAGAAAAAAAAATCGCTCCAGAATCAAGTTTTCTATATGCCTTGAGACTGTATACGCCGTTTAGGAAATAAATTCCGAAATTTCTGTCACCCATATTCCACCCCCATACATTCAATCTAATTTAATTTCAGCACAGAAAACTAGATGTTGTTGAAATTGTAAGTTTCCTAATAAATAAACCCTAAAACGTTATGTTACTCGAGTTTTGACGAAAAAGTGTCAATTTTCACCAAATCATCCTCCATTCATTGCCTACGTGCTGAAGCGATTTTATCCGAAAACAATCCGAACCGTTCGTTTGTCGGATGGTAACTGCGTGTACCAAACTCGAAGACGATATCTCAATTCGTTCTAAAGTTATCGTGGCTATAAACACAGACATACAGATCGAACGACACAAAAAATTTTCGTCCCCAAATCATGTTTTCTATATGTTTTGATACTTTTTACGACGTTTAATCGAATTTTTTTTTGCATTGACAATGTGGAAGTAAAAGTAGACAGACAGGAAATCGTTGCGGCTGTTTTTGAAGATATCTCTACAGCATTCGCTCGGGACTCCGGAGAATATGTCAGCTGCTCGAATAAAAAATTTCACTGTGAATATGTCCCAACAGTTTTTGATTTCTTTGATCTAGAAGAAACTAACTAACTTCAAATCCTTTTCAAATGGTATTCAGTGTCGATGAGACGAGTATTACAATGATCCAACACAAACATAACAAGGTAGTTGTACATAGGAAATTAAAAAATGTCCCATTACCGACGATTATCATCATTACAGTATAAGGGTAATGCGCATTGTCATTGCAAGCATGACTATCTCCAGAAGCTACTTTCATTTAACTGTAGTTTTTGCACTTCAACAACTGGGTCAGGTTTTATTCTTGGACTACATCTTTCCTGTTTTCCAAGGGAGAATCCTTCAAATAATATTGTCGGAAAGTTAGTATGTCTTAGAATATGTCCAACAAATTTTGCCCTTCTCCTCGCAATTTCTTTCAGCAAGCATCTTTCTCCTTAACACTTGTACCAGACTTTCGTTCGTCTTTATCTCATTATGCACCTAGTCCTTGTTATTTATATCCACATATCAAAAGTCTCTGTTCTCTTCTTGTCCTGCTTATTACAGCCAGCTAACTTGTTAAGACACTCCATATACTTATGATTTAATAGTAGTTGTAAACTAGCCTCGAAACTTTTCCTTTATTAGCCACACTTATTATTAATGAAACCTTTACTTAGGTACAAGTTTACATGTTTATTAGTGAGCAGAGGGGTTATTTTATCAATTAAATGATTGCTTTACCATCGCGATCCTACTTCTCAGTTCTTTGCTACATTTTCCATCATTAGAATAATACTCCCAAGATACGTGAACATTTCTAACTGTTCAAGGTGGTGGTCGTTTAGCTTTGTTTCGATTTTCTCAGCTCTGTCATTTACCTATTTCATTACTTTTGTTTTCCTCGTATTGATTTTTAATCTAATTATTTTTAGCATACCTATCGGCAAACGTGCTGGCCGTTCTTACTTAGGGTAGCGATTTGTCTGGTTAATGCCGATAACCGACGAGCCTCGAGCCTGCTAAAGTGTATCATTTTTATAAAAATTCACTGCCATAACGCACTTGCTTAGTCCAGAGTTTTTTTTAGTTTCATATCCGATAATATTATTTATAGTATTTTGATTTTTGTAGATTGAAAATAATGCGCTTATATCTACTTATCTCCAGGTCTACAAAAGCAAAATAACCATAACTTTACTTTTTTAATTGAAAGCACTGCGTTTCTAGTTTCTCGGCCAGGTCTAATTTCGAACCGATTTTTATCAAGTAATTTTACATCATTATCTACTTTTCACTTTTATTAGTATAATTTTCGCCATTTGTCTCTCTACACACATTGTCTTGTGCAGTTTGCATTTTCGTGCGTTTACTGCTTTCCGAATAGTAATACTTTTGCTCCTTATAAACTCACTAGGCAGCTCTTCCGATTTATAAGATTTTGGATTATAAAGAGCTCCTTTACTTATTCACCGGAATTAGTCCCCTGTTAATTGCATTCGTCGTTGCCTAAGTTCTTTAAGAGCTGCTTCAAATTCTTCTCTTGAAATGATCTTACCCATATCATTCTTCAGTCTATTCCCTTCCCCAAAATTTATTTCTTCTCTGCGATAAGGTTCTTCTGTATAGGCTTTTCATTGTAGCAATGTTATTATTTTCTAGTATCCATCGTAGTACTCTATGACTTAACTTTTTGTTCCTGGTTTTTAATGTAGTTTTCGTAACTATTGGCAAGCTTGATTCAATTATACATTTTCCATATAACTGTTTATTTGTTCATTATTTATTTGCATCCATAATTGGCATTGCTCCATTTTTGTTTGTTTATATCTACGTATGTCTCTTTGTTCTTAACCTTTCTCTACTCGTCACGTGCCTTTTATTTAAAGTTACCATGATATGGTCTGTTCCATTTTTGTTTTGTAGATTTATTTTACCAGTCCGTTTATCAAGCTAACCAAGACTTCATGTTTCAAAATTTCAAGTCTGATACCAATTTTATCTAGACTCTTGTTGTTTTTTTATTCCTTATTATTTGTATTTTCTCTACTTCTTGCTTCTTTGCATATTCTTCTGACAACCCTTGGTCGTATTCTTAGTCTTTTCCCATCTTCCGTATTCAACAATTCCTCGAAATGTGCATCTTCTGCAAATATTTTTTTCGTTTCCTAGCAACTTGCCCTGATCTTAAAAAACACTGCATAGTCTGATGCTCCTTTTTATATGCCTTGCGTTTTTGTAGAAGTTACGTATTTCATTTTTTTAAATTTCGTCTATGTCATTCTTTTCTCTTTCGTTTTTGTTTCGAAGTTCCACTCCTCTGTTTTGTTTTCTCTCTATACTCATTACACTGCTTTATGTTTTCTTCTGTTTATGTCTGAAGCATTTGTTATCCTTCTTGCAGCTCAGCTTTACACGTTTCATTCATTTAAGACATCTGCTTTCGTTATTTGGGTTTCTTGTTATTGTCTCTGTCACCGCCTTTCCAATATGTTCCCATTTTTCTGCAATGGCTTCTGCATTCTGAACCATATCCGTATTAAATGTGTCATTTTAGGCTTTCCTGCAGTTTTGGACTATTTCTTCTTTATCTCCGAACATGTACAGAGATCAAATGGGTAACGTGTGTTTAATGTGGCAAATGGATTTTCATTAATCCATTCAGTAAAAAATGTCTAAATAATCTCCAAATTTACTTCTTAATAACGTTTTTTAGACGCCAATTGTTTGGGGAACGGTTAAGGCAAAAATGTATTCAAAAATTAATGTTGTTATAAGTACAATTTGGAGAACACAGTTCATCACAATACAGTCTTACGACTTGACGATAGTTTTGCTAACAAAGTTAGCGTCATCAGCGGGATGACCTGGCGAAACGATCGTCAGGTATTAAAGCTGTATTGTGATGAACTGGGTTCTCCAAATTGTAGTTATCAGTGCTTATCACAGGTTTCAAACTTCACTCAGTGAATGATGTTGAATTTTAAAAGAATATTTATTTTTCAATTTTTTTTTCAAATTATGATCTTTTTCCCTATAAACGTACACATCTTTTCCTAAAATAAAATAAAACAAGTTATACAAATAAATAATTTATTGTCTGAAAGAAGGTTACTTTACTGTGTTTTGTTAGTGCGGGTGGTACCTTGTCCAGCACACAGTTATTTATGTTTATGCTGATACAGTTATTATAATCGCTTATATATTAACTATTTCTTTTGAAATGAGATAAATTCTTACATAAACAAAGTAATCCAAATAAATCCATCCTATAAATTGTGAACTAGATCTGAACTTGAAACCAACAGAACTATACATACGATCCTTTGGCATAGACTTTTTACATTCATTCAACTTAAAAACTATAAAAAATATCCATAAATCTTTATATAATTTATACAAAACAAATCTGAAAATAACCAAATTTTTACAAATAAATTGAAACACATTGGAATAATATTTCTCCAACCACGTAAGTGATATTTAATATAATATTCTATAATTAGCTACATGATATTTTAACAAGGATGCGTATACAATACAGGACTGGCCCAGATTCGTAATAACACTTAGATCACTTTTAATTATCGTATAGGTATAAGTAACTGAGATTTACACAACACTTTTTTAATATCCATTATCGAGACTAATAAACTAGAGTACCGACGCTTCGGCAGCTCGACTTGGGGGGTTGTTGTTATTGTTAGAAGCAGTCGTGATTTCGCCTGCATGACTCGAACAATAAAATTTTTTATGTGCAACAAATGTAGAGTAGTAGTTAAATGAGATGTCACACGATTTGCAATATTTTGGGCCGGGCTTTGAAGCTTCTTGGAGAAGTTCCTCATCCCGGTCAATAGCTTTCATACTAGCGTCCACTGGACTGTCTAAAATTTCCTTTTTCAGACTTTCTCCAGCTGAAGCTATTATTACTTCAGGTTCTATAGCTTCCTTTTTGATAATCAGCTCTTCGTCATCCTCCAAATTTGGTAAGGATCTAGAGTTTTCACCAGTACCATTGACTGTTGCGTCTTCGTTTCCTTGTATGTCATGAACTAGTTTCTCATGTCTGTGTACATTAGCCTTGTAAGGAGAGTTGTAAGAGCAATGCCGGCAACAGTGAAGGGGCTCTACGCGGGTTTCTGGATTTGGTGATGCCACCCTCTCATCGATAACACTGGTAGCAACTCCTGCTGGTGCCACACTTACTTCCATTATGTTGGTGCCGTCATCTTCGAGGATATAGGATATATATTTCTCTTCCTGAAACAGAAGATAGAGTAAGACCAGTTAGTTTTTTTAATTACATTAGACTTTGTTGGGAGGGTTATCAAAAAAGTATGAAAGCTGGATTTTCTGCTTAGGACTATTAGAAAGCTAATCAAAGAATCGTACTGGCTTCAGGTAATTATTGTCTTTAAAAAACTGGATATACACCACATTTATGCAATATTAAATAACTTGATTATAAAAAAACGAATATTTAGTAAAAATCTTTGAATACATCGATATTTATTTAAAATTGAATTCCTCGCGTTTATTGTTTAATTCTTGACATTATCGACCTTTCCACTATAATGTTATAGCAAATTTTTAAATGAAAGATTATATTTATGTATTTCAAATTGTGTATAAAGGCACTTTCTAGAACAAGAGGAAAGCCTGGGTTAAGAATGAAACATGGCTGCTTATAAAACAAAGGGGAATGATGAAAGCCAGGTTAAAAGACTTGCAAAATACAATACTAAAACCAGCATAACTGTAGACACTTGGTACTAAACAACCGCAGTGCAAGAAATATTAAGCAAGTATGGCTCGATGATCACGCTGAGCAACTACTAGCTACAGCAGGCAGCTGATCATACTAGAGCCATTCCATATTAAATACGGACGTAGAGACTACTTCTCCGACTTCACAAGAATCAAGTGGACACAGTTAAGTACAAATTATATGGGTAATAAACTATATAAATAAGCTGCATACCAGTATGAAGCAAATGTCCAGCATCTGTCCACCGGAAAAGTGAAAAGGTTAGCTCTAGAACATCTTTTTTACAGCACCCAGGAACACTTGGACTATCATTTCGATCGCTAAGGGTTTTTTTTTTGTAGTATGCGCTGTCATTTGTGTTTTTGTTTAGTATATACGAATATGCTTACAATTTGTTGTTTTATATAGATATGTGTGTATATATGCTTTTAGCGAATTTACATCAAGAAAAATTCGCTAATAGAGAGGTTACGATGAAAAGCTTTTGAAAAAATGTCTTCAGATGAGAGCGAATTTGGGTCCCTAGAAGCCAAAACTTAGGTCCGTTAAAATTTTTATATGTTTATATATATATATATATATATATATATATATATATATATATATATATATATATATATATATATATATATATATATATATCCGAGCGACACAAAAAATACTTTACTGATTTGAACTAAACTTGACACATATCTTCATTGTATTAGCACCGCGGACGAGTTCGTATATCAGCTATAACGGAAAGTTTTTTTCCACAAAAATATACAAAAATATTTTTGAAAACGCTATATTTTTGTAACTATCAGAGTAACTGGAATGAGACTTTGTATGTGGTTCTAAATAGTGCAAATAAACCTATGTTGTGAATTTTAAGTAATTTGGTACACAATACTTAGTTTTTTTCCAAATTAAGAATAAAGTCGCAAAGACATGCGTTAAAACGACATAGTCGTTAAAGTCCAATGCCTGACAGACAGAATAGTTAACTGCCATGCGTAGATTGATTCATACAATAGCTATAAACCATACATCAACGGTAATCAAACTAAATATATACCAGGCATAAAACATACTACGTGAACCAACAACCGTGAAATATCGGTCGCAATTATGGAAAATGACAGACGACATGAAATAAAAAATTTGCCAAGTAATTGTTATTTAACTGGGGGATTCAATCAATTATTAAAATACGCTAAATTTGTAGCTTTATTAACGGCCCCAAATACAGTTTTAGCGCAGCATAGATAGATTATCCTGTCGCATAATATAGTAGAAATAATTTATTTTATCTTTAAACTTAACATAGGACGTCATATAAGACCGGAACAGTCGTGGGATGTGTTTCAATGGTAATTCTACTATTTCTGAAATTAATTGTTATGTATACTTTGAATATAATATCCCGGGCATGAAGCCGATCTGGAGCATCATGTAAATAAAACGCTGGCTAACGTGTGATTACATGGCGCAGAGACAGCGTCGTTGTCTTCTAAGGGGAAGGTTACGCGATCGAATCCAGCTCGATGATTTTATGTTATTTTATCTTTATTTTGACATTTGAAGGAACAATAGTGCACAGATTTTATACGTTTTGAACAAGATCTCATTTTTGTTTAAAACACCTGAATAAGTTTGTCACCTTTGAGTCTGAAATTATAATTTTGTTATTGTTGATATTGAAAAGACCCGTTTGCTTAGGTTGACTAAAACGAAATCATACTAGCAATTAATAAGGAGAATAACTGCTACGTTTATAATTTGGCAGATACTTTACTTTTCTAAATTTCAATTAAGTTTCCTTCTGGAAATCTTCTGTATAACTTTAATGAAATTTGTAATACAAGTTTCTTTTAAAGAGACTTATACTATCTACAGATATAGCAAAATTTAGTTCCTTAGCTTAATAGAAAATTGAGTTTTGGACAGTTTTCTCAAAAGGAATTAGAACATAAGATTTTTTTGATAATAGAGAGATATCGCTGGTGACACTTTCAAAAGAATTCTTCAAATGTGCGCGTACTAGGACTTCTAAAATCGATCTTCAAGGTCTGTGTAAGTTTAAAGTAGTAACTTTACTAATATGCCGTATAATAATAATGTACAATTCTTATGAAAATTCGCTACTATAACGCACTTACTGCGTCCCAAATTTTTTATGTTTAGAGTTGTTGACATTACTTTATTCTGTCTTTTCATATAGATATAGACCTGCCATGTAACTTTTGATAGTGAAAATAGATATTATAGATATTATCATTATTATTTGTTGTCTTCTCTGAAACCGGTTACAGAGCAGAAAACAAAACACTTCCAAAGACAGAGAAGTGGTCTCTAGATCTCTATTTATAATTACACTAACTTTAATGAAGGCTTTTCTTACGGAAGCGCGTTTCACCTGTTAAACAGCCATCCTCAGAGGAAATGTTCAATCACACAACTTTATGTTTTCACTTGATTGTGCTAACAAGACCTTCCCTTTTGTTTTCTCAGTTTTGTTGTTTGAGATCACTAGAAGGATAGATGAAACACCAACTTAGATAACATTTTGTATCGTTTGAAGTCCTTTTTAAGAAGATTGAACATTTCCCCTAAAGGCGCCCTTTTAACAGTCGAAACGTGAAGGGTAAAAATCAAATTCGTCTATAAAAAAGCCTTTTAATCAAGTGAGTCTACTTATATTAAAGTATAGCTAAATTTACAATTCAATTTATTCATAGAGGACACAATAAATGGGAAAAATAAATTAAAACGGACAACGCTTGTGTTGTATATGGTACGCTAACGACAGCGCTGACAGCAAAAACAGAGAAAGAATTAAACAGGATGTTTAGTTTCCTGGATAGCATTTAAAAAATAATCAAACTAAAAATCAGTACGATGGAAACAAAAGTATTGAATATAAATGAGGATAGGAAGGATTACAAAATTGAGGATGAGGGAGAGCAAAATATTCTTGGTAAAAAAATTGAGAGGATAAAGGCAAATTTTATTGAACATATTCTGAGACATAAAAACTTTTTGAGGTGTGGAACACATTTTGGAAAAAAAGAAGAGGGAGACCACGAGAAAAACATCTGGAAAACCTGGACCAACTGATAAAGTGCGGAACCTACTGTGAAATGGAAAGAACGGAGAAACATCACTTTAGATCCCGATGATAATCTAAAGGCAAACATTTTTCGCTTTCGTAGGTTACACGTTACATTACAGTTATGTATCCTCGATGCGTTAAACCTAACAAAACATCAGAACTTAACCTCAAACTTAACTTTAACTTTTAGACAAACTTTGTTGGATTCGAAGTGAAAATAGGAAGATTATGTCGCCCAGTTATCAGCAAACTGTAATCTGAACTTTAAGTAGTTGCAAAAAGGTCATTTGGTACCAAATTAAAAATATATGTGAGACCTAATGTATTTGATGGGACGGCAATTATGAAACCAATTAATTAAGCAAAAGTTTGTAAAAGTATGCTGCCTATTAGAATCTTTCGAGTGATTTAGAAATGTCTACAGGGACAACGGTTTTTTTTCAAACATTCAACCTCAAAGATAAGGAAAGTATGCCAATATGGCAGCTGTAGAATGGCTCTCACCAAACACATTTAAATATTCACTTAAAAGTCGAAATTAATTTTATTTGGAAATATTGGTAGGTATTTGTTAAGTCAAATTCAGCAACAAAAAAGGTTAAAAGCTCCGCATGGCAACGTTATCAATCTATAAAAAATAACTTACTTGTAAATCTGGTGACCTCTTTTCAAAATGCATCCTAATATGAGTTCTCATTCCTCTCAAGGTGTTTCCTTTATATCGGCAGATGGTACAACGATAAGCTTTGACACCAGTGTGGGTTTCCATATGTCTCTGGGCAGAGCTAGCAGTTGGACTCACCATGTCACAACAAGGACATTTCCATCCAGCTAAAGATGCTGTTGGTGGCATACATTGATGACCTGGTTCCGCGACACCTCGACATTTGCTGCACCTCCTTAAGTCAATCTCACTCCTTTTTAGACAATAATAAGCCTGATGAGCGTTTAAATTGTCTAACGACGTGAATTTAATACCACACGCTAAACAGATAAGTTGCTGGTACTGAGCAGCTGGACTAGTCGTACCGGTACTTTTGGGACTGATAGGTGGACTTCCTGATGTCCTCGAAATATCATCTTCTTGTGATCTCGCTGAACAATAATGTTTTTTGTGAATAACGTAATTTTCTAGTTTGCAAAAAACAATGTTACATTCTTTACATTTTGATACACCTTGTTTAACCAGAACTTGTGGAACTGCAGGGGGCATTGTTGGAAGTTCTGCCAATCTCATTTGTACTTCGGGAAACAGAGATGCTCTCATTAATAAAGGATGAAGAGATGATGGGATCTCAAACGGGTTGCTATTAGTATCTGGACTGGTTCTAGATCTTTCTACCCCACCCGCAGTTTTTGGCGTAGAACGGGAGAATTTTGGGCTGCTGCTTCTAGACGATTCATCGTGTTTTCGTTTTGGCGATACGCTTAAAGATGGTGATACTATTGGCTGAGAAGGAGTAGATGGAGGCGACCCTCGTATGGATGGCACACATTCAATTCTTTCTGGGGTCGGAGATCTGTTCTGTTTAAAATTTTCTTTTTCTTGTTCATCACAATCCCTTGACTTAATTTCTGGCGATTTTCTAACGCTTAAATCTAAAGGAGCTGAAGAAGATTCTCTCACCAGTGAGGTATCTTTAGGTTTATTTGCAGCCTTTAATACTTCTGGTGGTTGCAGAGCCGTGGTGTGATTAATAGCTTGCGTCATGGGCTGTAGTTGACCATTTGGAAGGAGAAAACAGGGAGTATCTGGATTTGGAAGACCAGAGACAGAAGGTAGTATACCAGGAAGAACACTTGCACTTCTGAATAGAGAGTATGGCACGATGATGATAGGATTGGTGGGCAAAGCTAGAAACGGTTGCTGGGGAAGCGGACCAGCTGGAGAAGGTGGTGTCCGACATGCTGATACATCTATTGGCGAGGTCGGTGATGATCCAGACGTACAACTTGAAGCTGCTTTTGGGGCTATTGTAGTTGAATTGTTACTAGACTTCACCATATGTCTTGAATTGCAATAGTGCAGTTTGTGAGCTCGATATGTTTTTTGTGTACTAAATCTTATGTCACATTCAGCACAGTATCGGTCTTGACTATCATTGGTGACCGGTTCTCCATTTGCAATAACTGCCGTAACATTCGTTGGACTAGGGGAAACGGTATGCATTCTCATATGCCTGTTTAGACTTACTTTCTTATCGGCACTATAAGAACACTGTGTACAGGTATACTGTTTGCCAGTTCGGAGATTCTTGGTGGAAGGCTCTGGGTCTTGATCAGACTGACTTCCGCTTGGTTCAGCACCGCTGAGAGATTTGGTATCGTCGTCGTTGATTGGCTTGTTAGTTCTGTGGGAGCAGTAGTATGTTTGGTGAGCTTCTAAAGTGCTTAAGGATGAAAATCTTATTCCACAAGGTGAACAAATAAAAAGTGGTACTGTCGGTTGTCTAGCTATTTCAGGCGTTTCGGCAGTTCTTATTGAAGCGTCCGCAACATCCACTGCGGAAGGTAAAAAGAATCCGCGTGAAGCTAGTGCCGATTGTATGGCAGGCTGTAAAGCTGCTAAATATTCACTAGGAGATTGACTTGTTTCTAATTCATTTTTTATAGTACATGAGTTGAGAGGTGGTGGGTGTAAGGCAGGATCAGTTGCCAAATTAGCTTTTAACCTTATTCGAGGTGGTGAAGCGTCATCATTTTCACTTTTATGATCATTTTTGAGACTCTTATCAGTTGCTTCTTCGGGTGTTTTGCTTCTTTTCGGCGACAACTTGGCAACAGCGGTTTCCGTTGATTCTGAAGCATTGTTCGTCCATTCCTCATCCCCTGCAACAAAAAGAAAATGCAAATATTTAGAGTTGTGTGATGACTTTCTAAGAAACATAAGAGAAGATAGAATCAACAAGAGAGGCGAGCGATAGCAGGCGGTGATAGGTATAAAATAGTGTATCAGATGCGTGAGTTATGGGTCGAGGTAAATAGATGGAGCCTGAACTCTGGGGAGCAGGGAACAGGTTGGTACAAATGCAGAAGTGATAAGAGAGCGGCCAGTACACGGATGGAGCATGTCGGGCTGTGCTCTAATGAAGCAGTTCGTCACACGGCCCACGCTGATGGCAGTGGCTGACTAAAAGACCGTACATCACATCGGACTACAGATAGGCTCACACACGTATCAACGACATCGTTATCAATGTGAAATCGTTATTAACAGGCTACTACTTGTATGGATATGTATAGTCGATGGCTATACGGGACATCAGTCTAGCTCAGGAATGGTAATTTGGAGACGATAATGATAATTTAAATATTGGTCTGGTAATGAATGGCCTTTTTCTCTGCAGTCAAACTGTTTAATTGAACATATATTGTTAGCTCCTGTCAAACAGAAATGCACGTGGTCAGAATTGTAAACTTATACATAAAACTTTGAAGCTTTTAGAAGTGGTTATTCGAATACATTTTAGTAAAACCCTTTCTGATGGTTTCAACGAGTTTATTAATGATAGGCTAGACATACTCTCAAAAACAAAGCTGTGGTAGAGTAGTAAAAACATCATCGATAAGTAGTAATGGCAAAATGGTATTTATATAAGTACGCCTTGTTAAAATTATCTGTTCTACTAACTAGCTGTCGTATTATCTTCAATCATTTTGAAATTGTCCCGCAAAATGTGGCAACCAATGATGCATCTAACATCCTTTATGATGCTGTTATCCAAATTACAAGGTTTCGAAAATACAGCGGTGTTTTGGTAAATTTATGATGAATATCACTAATCCATATTCTCTTTTTTTAAAGGTTAAGTTAAAGTGATTCAGAATTAAACTTTTAAATTCTAGGATATATTCTCTGCCTTTGATGCGTTATTGCCTTTTTAATAAAAGGGGGAGGGGGTGTAGTCTAGATTAAACTTCCAATTTTTAAACACTAGAATCTATGAAAACTAATTTCAAATGGAATATTACACTCACTATGGTATATAGTTTTCAATGTACACAAAGATTTAATTTGAAATTTTAAGGTATAGGTTTTATTTTCTGTAATGCCATATTTAAATTTCACATTGGCAAATTTTGATACAATGCTCCATTTTGATTATGTTTTTAGATTATAGGTGCCCATAGCAATACACAAACTATGTTCTATGGAGGGTGACATCTAAGGTAAGTTTTCAAATTGATTAATTGTTGTCTCCCTTACTTGGTTAAATCGTTCCTTACTTTGCTACTATATATATATATATATATATATATATATATATATATATATATATATATATATATATATATATATATATATATATATATATATATATATGGCTTCACAAGAGCTTCATCAGTAACGATTTTATGTCTACGAAATATCGCTACTAATAGACATAAACTATGTAACGTAAACTATAGTCAAAGCATCAGAGAAAGGGTTTATTTGAAATTAGTTTTCTGAAAACATTTTAGCAAAATGAAGGACAATGGCAGGTGAAGTAGAAACTTGAAGCTTTATAAAACAGATTTATTACCACATTCCCTCTACATAATCATTATTAGTTTCAGAATCTTTGTTTAAAAAGTAATTTTTCTGGTACTTCTTGACCTTTTTGCGCCAAGAAAAATTAGTCTAATATTCGATATATTTAAAGAAAACCCAAAATTTTCCCGGAAAAAATGTTCACAATTTCTTGGCTAACGAACTTATCCAAGCCACTTTTAAAGGGATGGTACCTGCCAAATATTATTATTAGTTTATTAGATTAGATATTTTACGATGCATCTTATGAAAAAGTATTAAGCTTGTGACTGCAATTGACGGAATTTTAAAATAGACCGGCTCGAGATCTTTCTTGACACTGACAATACGTTTACTAACTGTCCATTATTTCTTGCTACAACCAACATTTACTGCACATACGTAGAGTTTGTATATCACTTTAAGCTAGGATAATAGTTTTTTTAGCTTAGTTTTCAGAACATTTAAAATTTGACAAATTGAATAAAAGGCTGTCCCACGACTAACGGCACGGAGTCTCACGTCTATATATTTCTTTATAACGATTTTCTAATAAAGGGGAGCTTATGTAGGTCAACAAGGGCTACAATTATTCTCAAATATACAGGGTGGTCCAATAAAGTGTGACGTTTCAAATATGTTTTTTCTTATGGAACACCATGTCTTTGATCACGATTTTAAACTCTACGGAAAAAATAAGGCCCACCTTCTTGAAGGATCCCTATATCTATCTATTACCGTTTGTCGGCTATTTTGATTTTTCGATGAACATGAGGTTTTCGAAAAAAAATGTCATCTTCATGTAAGATAATATCGAAAGGAAAATTCAATAGCCTGCGATGATGGACTTGCTACTCCATCAACCACTGTAATCAATACTTCGCAATCAGTTACAGGGTGTTGAAAATTTCAAGTTCAATTTATAACACATTCAAAGTAGATTATCTTGTTTATGCTAAGTGGAACATCGTATATTTTGTTGATCCATCTCATAGAAAAAGTAATTCCCCCCATATGACACTAGAGTTCCTTATACACAAGTGCAATGGTTTTTATGACATCTATACTTTTATTATTATAAATGCCATTTTCACATTAAAATGAAACCTTCAAACACAATCTAGTTCGCTACAGTCATTTTTGGCTAGATCTTACAAATGAAAATCAAATCAGAATGTCTGAACAGCCATAGTTTAGTTGTTGAAAATCTTTCCTGTTAATATATTTAAATACGAAACAGTATTCACCCCGAGGGAGGATAGACATATTACCATACATTGGAGAATGTATGGAAAATTGTTTTCTGCAATCAAGAGTCTATGTTCAAAGATACCGCGATCGAGAACATCTAAGAGAACAGAGGCTTGACAAATTGTTGAGAAGATTTCGTGTTAGTGGTAGTGTTGCACACGAAAAACTAAGCAAAACTAAGCCAATTACTGGTAATAGTGAGAACGAGCTGAGGGTATTACTGTGCGTTGAAAAACCCAACCACCAGGACTGGAAAAATTTCCAATGAAATAGGATTAAGTCGAATGACTGTATCTAGAATTCTTAAAAAAAACAAATACCATCCGTATCATGCTCAGATGCACCAACATTTGAGTGAAAGAGAATTAATTACTTGTGATTTTCTTTCTAGAAAATGTTGGAGGTGATTCTGATTTTTCAACTGTGTATTATTTACTGACGAATCTACTTTCCACAAAACTGGACTAGTAAATAGACATTTTTTCATTATTATGATACAGAAAACAAACATTTCTTTCGCACTATCGATAGGCAACAGCGATGTAGGGTTCAAGATAACATGGCGATCATGTTGTTATCGGACCCTGTTTCTTTGACGGAACCTTGAATGGAAGGAAAATTTTGGATTTTCTACAGCGAGACTTCTGATTACTCCTTGATAATGTTGCACTTGACATTCGAAGAAAAATGTGGCTCCAAATAGGCGGTCCATCTGCTCATTTTCCGATTGGAGTAAAAAACTAGCTTAACACACGTTTTTGGAATAGACCGATAGGCAGAGGGAGTGAACACAATTGGCCCCTAGGTCCTCAGATTTGACCCCTATTGATTTTTTTCAATGGGGTTACATAAAAAATATTGTATATACTACTCCCCCTACCACTCCAGAAGATATGAAGTTGAAAATTGCAAATGTTTTTGCATCCATTACACAGAACATTCTCAAAAATGTAAAAAAAATATTTTGGAGGTAGAATTGCTCTTTGTAGAGCATCTTTTATGGTTTTTTATAGTTCTTATATTTTGGTCTTTTGGTAGTTTTTGATTTGTTTGTTATTGTTTATCACCTTTGCCATTTCGTTAATTTCATGTTTAATTCAATTCATTGTGTTTTGATATAAAATTTTATAATTCCATTAAAAGTTTACGTTTTAATGTGAAAATGGCATTTACAATCATATAATTATGAATAGCATGAAAACCATTGCACTTTGGTATAGAAAACTCTAGTGTTATATGGATGATAATTACTGTTTCTATAAGATGGATCAACAGAACACAGGGTGTTTCATTTAATATAGACAAGACAATCTACTTTTAATGTGTTATTAATTGAACTTGAATTTTTCAACACCCTGTAAATTATTGCGAAGTATTGACTACAGTGGTTGATGGAGTAGCAAGTCCATCGTCGTAGGCTGGTAAGTTTTCCTTTCATTATTATGTTACATGGAAGATGAGATTTTTTTTTCAAAAACCTCATATTCGTCGAAAACCAAGATACCTGACAAACAGTAATAGATAGGTAGGTATAGGGATCCTTCAAGAAGGTAGGCGTTATTTTTTCCGTGGAGTTCAAAATCGTTATCAAATACATGGTGTTCAATAATAAAAAACATAACTTTGAGAAGTCACACTTTATTGGACCACCTGTATATTTGAAAATAATTTTAAATTGTATCCCTTGTTGACATACATAGTATATATATATATATATATATATATATATATATATATATATATATATATATATATATATATATATATACTGGCCCCGAATATGGGTTCTAGTTGGCGCACATTTTTTTTAAAATTTAAAAGTCGCGATCTCCCCATAAGTGATTTTTTTCTACCAAATTCACTAAAAAACATTGCTGCATGTCCTTTCAGGGGGGTAAACTGTATTTTTAAAAGTTTATCTATGCAGTATAATGTATGCCAGATATTAATTACGCAGTCTAATTATTCAGAAAGAACGATAAGGCATGTATATTAGTCTCTAACGCATATGATAATACTAGATTAGAGTTTCCATTAAACTGATATAATAATAATGTATGAAGGTGGAATTCACGCTCAATTACTTGCTGGTCATTTTTCATGTACGGTTGTGGTAGTGTTGAATCAAAGCACGATATTTCGCCTCGCAGTCTTCGATCCACATAAGAAATTTAACCGCCCACATTTCGTTACAAACATGCTATGTTAATTTGAAAACAATAGTAATAACACGCAGCAAAAATGCCGATAGCAGTCTAGATTAGAGATATTAGGAATTAATAAGATGCTGGATGGGAATTCTCGCTAGAGATAAACATCTTTAATTAGAGTTTGGAATGTGTAGTTGCTTTAGATAAGGATCTCGGAGAAGCTGTGTGTCGTGGTTTAGCACAACCTTTGCCTGTGTAGGTAAACCAATAGTTCTGGCTCCACTCAGGATTCTTTATGTGTGTTAGATGTAAAAGTATACACGTATTACAGGTGTGTACTCGGTCAAAAACAGAATGAAAAAGTAAATAGTTTAGTACTATAGGAAGTTTAGTACTATAAGAAGATCAGGTGAAGTCAGCGTATCTTATTATATGAAATAGCTTGTTTTATATCATAGGAACTTTTTGTCTAAATGTACTGACATTTCAAAAAATCCGAACACCCAGTAAGAGTTGACCAATTGCAATGAAATTTTCTATACTACTCTGTTTTGTCGCTGGTGAGAAATATAACAAAATGGACCAAAACACCTATTTAATTTTGTTTTATCAGAAAATTATCTCTTTAAATTTGCGTTTCCTTAAATTTAAAGCAGTATTTCTTGACGACTTGCACTCAATTTAGTGAGTCATTATGCCTGGCTGTTGTTCACGGAACAATTACAACAATTTAAGTGCATTCGAAAGGGGGCGCATTGTTGGTATGCGCGAAGCCGGTTTTTCAACCAGACAAATGTCTGACCGCATAGGACGCAGTGTTTCCACAATTCCACAGAGTTGGTCCAGGTTGTCTGAAAAAGGAATCCATAACTGTCGTCATGGATCCGGACGACCTCGAGCAACAGCACGGGATGATCGTCATTTGAGGATTGCGGCTTTACAAAACAGAGTTTCCACAACGCCATCGATTGGAAATGCTCGGTTGGGAGTTCTACAACAAAGAGTCTCTATGACAACGGTATAACGCAGAATTCGTGCTTTTAGGCTTCGTTCGTATATACCATTTTTATGTTTCCCACTGTGACGTCGACACCGGACTCCTCGGCTTAAGTGGTGTAACGGCAGATCAAATTGGGACAGTGAATGGAATCGTGCTATGTTTTCTGATGAGATTCTGTCTTTGGGCCCACGATGTTCGCAAAAGAATAAGACGATTACGTGGAGAACGCCAAAATTTAGAATCTGGTGTCGAACGGCATACGCCCCTGACGTAGTTGGTGATAGTATGGGGTGCCATAACATAGGTAGCAGATCGCCTTTTATGGACAGTTATTTGAATGTAAATTATTATATATGAAAAGTGCTGCAGACTGTTATATTGCCATACCTACGAGGGTTAATGCAATTTCCATGAAAATTAATTAATGTACTGGTATAAATTTTGAATATTTTTTTTTCAGTAAAATGCCTTTTCGTCGGAAATACTGACGATTTAGGTATAGCAACATGCTTTATCATTTGAAAGGAAATTTAATCACCTTTTAGGTTTTTAGTTAATATACAGGGGGTTTTATTTGAAAAAACCCAGCTTTTTCGTCATTTTTCTATGTAGCAGAAAAGGTAATCCTTTTGAAGGACCCTGTATAATATCGGACCAATTTCTCAATAGGAATAAAATAACTGTGCTATGCTTAAACTACAAACACAATTTTAGCTTCACAGGATGCAGGAGTACAAAATTATTAACGTTTAATCATGACTCTGTTTTGCTTAAAAACATATGAAAATTAATTACTATCTGGGGAACCAGCACATAGGAACGTATTGAGAAAAGGTTTAAATTAAACAAGGAATTTGAAAAAAATATAATATACAGGGTGGTCCATTAAAAATAACAGAGCTACTACGACTTTTCAGTCCAAGCGGCAAAACCGCTTAATTGAAAATATTTTGGATAGATAGAGCATACTTGATTATGGTACCAACCAAATTTTCATATAGATCCCATGTTTGGTTTTCCATATACGTCGAAGGTACCATCGACCATGGGACAGCTTGTGTATGTATTCTATGTATGTCTGATGTATGCATTATATTCGTGCGTAATGATGGTCGATAAAGGTGGACCGGAAATTGTTAATAATTTCGCCTTTGGCCAACTTCAGCTTACACCTAGCACATTTGACAGCACTGTCATGTATTAACTGTTCACTGTCAATCAGAAAAGAATTGGTTAACTGTAAAGCTGCAACTCAAACAAACAGATTCATAGCAGAAAGTGTTATCTCATAATAAGCTGATAATCTCAGGTTCCTGCTTTCTATAAAATCCCAAACGTCTATTAAAAGCAGACACAACTTTATGGAATTCTTATCAGCGATTTATTAGATAACAGTGATACAATTATTAAAATTTAAAAATATTTTTTGTATCTTCTTTAAAATTAACCCACTGTAAAATATACTTTTTTCCTTTCGGCAACATGCCAACGATTAGTAATATAATAACTTTGAATAAAGTGAGATAATTTTCATGAGGATACAGTTTTTCCACAAGAACATTTTTAGTACGTCTAGGTAGCAGCGTAACATTCGTGCAACAGGGTTAACTCAAATAAGGCCACTGTCCTTTTAAAACCCAAGTTACAGAAATCTGGACAGACAAACATCGGACGATTTGTAAGAGATGACAGCACATTTGTTTCATCAAAAAGAAACACGTGCATATTTATAGTGCCTAAACAAACTGTTTAGAGCAATGAAGTATGAAATGTTGATCGTTCTTTGCAAGTTGGTTCTGGTAGAAGATGACGTGACGTTTTTCTACGAGGTGGGTTCAAAAATATGTAGTTGTTCTTTTAAAAGAACAGTGGCCTTATATATTGCATTTTCTTTTCAGTTATTGGAAAAGACCACATAAAGCCCATGAACCATGAAGAGATTGAGAGACTTGATTCCGAATTACCAGCCATTGTTTACATATTTCCGCCCGATAATGCGAATGATCAAAATAGAGATGAGGACTCAGGGGACGAGGACAATGTTGATTTTGACAAATTACCTGGTAGTCAGGTGCGTGCAGAAGGGGAATTTGAAGTCAGGGATGATGTTCAGATAGCTTAGGAAGAAGACAATGAGTGGGAGTCAGATGACCATTTGCCTTTGAATACTTTTTAGGCTATCGATAAATTTGCTTATATTCGTCCGCTCATTGATGCTCTAAATAAAAATTATTTATTTGGCTCCTTTTGTAGAAAACCATAATATCGACAAATCAACGGTTCTGTATTTTGGTCAACACCGTACCAAACAGTTTATAGGGACCAAAACCATAAGGCGGGGTTATAAATTGTGGGTTGGTACTACAACAAGTGGGCATATAGAGTGGGTTGGGTCTTATTAAGTTGCTACCACCACCATTGAAGATCAGTATAAAGAGTTAGGTCTTGGTGCTAGTATTGCTAAAGTTTACTAAAATTATGCAAAATAGATACCCCAATACGCGATTTCATTTATATTTTGACAATTTTTTTTACCTACATTGCACTGTTACAGGAGTTAAAGAGCATGAGCTTGAAAGCTACTGACACAATTCGAGAAAACCGAGTTGGTAAAGATTACCCGTTAACGGCTTCTAGTTTGATTTAAAAAAAAAGAAAGAGGTATATTTGAATATTTTACAATTGAGGATCTTAGCATTGTCAACAAATTGCATGATAGTAGCATAGTGACTATTGCATCAAATGCAACGAAGATTATTACGACTGCTGCTGTTAAAAGGTTCTCTCAAAAAGAAAAAAAAAACGTGCTAATACCACAGCCACAAATCATAAAACAATATAATCCAAATATGGATTGGGTCGATAGAGCCGACCAAACTATTAGTTAATATAGAACATCAATAAGGGGAAAAATGGTACTTCCCACTTTTGTGTCATTGCCTTGATATGGCGTTACATAACGCTTGGCAAGTTTATCGGGCATCCAACTGTGAGAGAGATCGTTTGCATTTTAGACAGTCTGTTGCACTTGCATTTTTTAAACATACAAAAAGATTACAAAAAGAGGTCCAAGTAGGCAATCCGCAAATCTTCATGAGCATTGAAGATATGGCAGCAGATAGACTACTTGGTAGCCTACCAAGAAAAATAAACACGTTGCAGTACCTGTAATGATAGTAAGAAAAATAGATAATTTTGTATCTGCTTTATTCACAAATGAATATTGAAAATATATTGGTTGTGTATTTGTCCACTGTCCCTTTAGCACCTCAAGAAATGAAAACTGTGAGGAGACAATAAGTAAAATCATTTAATATTGTCTCATATATTATATTTATTCTCAAAAAAGAATAAAACATGAAAAACAGTTGAAGAATAATTTAGGCGTTATTTGGGTTAATTCGAGTTGTTTCAACAAGGGTGTTATGATTGCATCTGACGTAAGTGAGTACCCTATGTTTAGAAAGCTGGAATTTGAAGGTTTCAATGAAGTGTTGTTCAGCTCCTACCAAGAGGGGAATGGTTTAGGGTGCAGTTACAGTATATCCAAACCCAACCTTTACCTGAGAGCGTAAATGGAAGAGGACTGGCGAAGAGGAAAAGAAAATAAAGACATACTGGTGGGATAAGGTACAATCGAATAGTAAATTTAGTAAACGCAAATACTATTTTAATTGGTTTACAAAGGATATAAGTCAAGTAAAGATTGTTATGCTGCATTGAGAATTGATAATTTTGAGATAATACAATAATTCAAATTGATAGAAACAATAGAAATGCCGGTTGAGATTAGAAGGTAAATATAAATTGATACAATCTGAACGCAGAAGTCTTTTGCCGCGACTGGACTTGATTATTTGTGAAAATCAAATGTAAACAAGATAAGAGACATCGACTTAATTGCTACTGTGCATTCAAGGTCAGGGTGTGAAATTACTCGAGTTGTAAACATACAAGCAAGTCATCCACAGTTTTCATTCCGGCACTCCACTACCGAGGTTGTGGCATTATATTTGAGCAAGTTGAATGTCTGCACCTTACGCCCTTCGGTGGTGGCGTTAAGCCGTCGGTCCCGTACCCAGGCGATATTGGGCACGTTAACCCTGCTTACAGAACGGCAGGGGTTTGGCAACATTTCCAGGGAGTGAGGTGAAACTGCTCCCTGCCGTCAGTGATTGGCCATAGTAGCGGAAATAGACAGACGTTAAAGAAACAAACACATACACATACACACTCCGGCACTCCCAATGCTGCTCAAATAACAAACGATGTACTGACTGAACCATATTACGATTCCCAAGATTTTTATAATTAGGAGATTTTGCTGCAGCTCGGCGCCACTCGTTCAAGTAATCACATCTAGAAGGGTTGAATTACTCATTTCTACAGTAAGGCAATACACGTCCTCAGGTTGACCAACTGCAAGGGTTCCTAAAAGAAAATGATGTCCAGGCCTGTCCATTTTTTGGATTTATCACTCATTAAACATGTTTAGAATCTACAATATGACTGGTATTTGGTTAAGTAATTTATTTTACCCCCGAACACCCGACAGTTATTTTGTCGGGTTGCTAAACGCGCTCGTAATTGTAAATACCTTGAGAAAAAACAAATTACCTTTTTTTACAACGCCAGGAAGATGAGTGTAAAAAATCTTTTTCTTCATTATGCGATAAACTTCATAAATAAAATACACATGCCGCTTTCGTTTCCCTTAAACCCTGACAGTAATACTACTGTAAATCCAAACGAATGAAACGCAACTTGCTTAGCGGTAGCCTACCTTCTACAACATTGTGAAAACATATTTCCAATGATGGTCAGCCTTAGATGCTAGTACGTTGGTGTTGTATTAGGGTAGGAATCTGATGGGGCCCACTATTTAAAAAATGCTGATTAGCTCCCCACGATATCTATGTATAACATGTTGTGTATATTAGAGGCGTTGGATAACATAGTTTCTAGTCAAAAACGAGATGGCGCAATTGCGGTGCAACTCACAATGTTCTGAAATGTTCATATTTTTATCAATCATTAGTTTGTTTCATTTGAGTATTCTCCAAAATTTTGTTAAATGGGTTTATTATTTCTGGCTGTTTCAATTATTTATGAAAGGCAGTATTTGCACCACAAGATCAGCGCTTATTTGTCCCTAATATATGAGTCGATGTATTATGAAAAAATAATAATCATGTTATCTAACCCGTCATTTTAGTCGCTGTCTATGTTAACTCTCTTAGGGTTGAAAATAAGAAGCTTTCAGGTTGGCGAGTTGAACTTGGTTTTTAACGTCGGAGTTTGGTTCTGGTTTCAGAATAAGACCAAAGATAATAAATACGGTCAAATTAATTAGATAAAGATGTGTTATCAGAATTTTTCTTAACAAAATAATAATAATAATTATAATAAGATATATTTCCTGAAGAAAATAGACATTGTATAGGACTAGTCAAAATAAACAAAATTACAAAATTAATAATATACAAAATATAAACAAATAAAATAAACGCAAATATAAACACAAAAAATCAACCAAGCGGTACAGCATTTACAAAACAAACATATCACTACATATGTTATCTAGACATAAATTCGCCTAAACTATAAAAACATTTCTCCAATAAAATATTGTTAAGTTCTTTTTAGTGCATTCTCTTTAAAAAATTCACTAATGAGGAGATCTCAACTTCTGCATTATGAAAAAGTTTCTTCAAATGAGCAAGAACTAGCCTCCCTAGAACACATATTCGAGGTCAGTTTCGATTTTTATATGTCTTCACAAAGGTTCTGAGCATGATACATAGAAAATATTAAGTCATATATCTTTAACAAAGTCCTAGATTTCTGTTTCAGCTGATAATTTGATAAAACTCTTGCAAAAAAATCTTTTCGAAATAGATATTATTTGTTATGCTAAAGCACAAGTTTACATATAAACTTCTAACACGTTCATTATAATGATTTTATTGTATGCTCCTGTAGCTCAGCTTGCCAGGGAATGTCCGACGCTTATTCCATTATTATTAACTTTGAGATGACGCTAGTTCAAACCCAAGTGTGGGAATTATCTTTTTTTTATTCTTTTTTTAAAGATTATATGACCAAATTATTTAATTGCACCAAATCTTTCGCGAATTTTTATAAAAATAATTCATTAATGAGATTGGAACTCTTAAGACAATTCAAATTTGAATAGAAGATCAGGTTGTTTTCGTTGCTCTAACTTGGTTAAACCATTCCATACTGAATGCAGCCCTACAGACTTTTCGTGTTGCTTCACAAGCGCTTATTTTCTTCTCTTTCGCTTTTTACAACATCGTCAGGCCAAACAAAATTTTCTTTTTTGAGTTGCAAAAGAAGTCCCACTTCTGTATTTAGGACAGATTGTATACGTTTTAATATATTTCATTAACGAATTTTTTTCTACAAAATGTTCTTGAAATAGTTTTCTTAAATTTTTAATGAATTTCCTTGAAAGAAAAATCTGTTTCGAATTTTTGTGAGAGATATTTCGGCGAAGTTTTGATGGGACATTATTTTAGGAAAGTCGTGCAAAATATTGTTCTAGGTAATAAATTTTCGCGCACAAAAATGGTTTAAGGGCAATTTTTGACAAAAATATTTTATAGAATTTGTGCGTAAAATTTTTTAACCAATTTTTGTAGAAGTACTATTTTTTTAGCAAATTATCACAGACATTTTTTAACGAATTTCCATAGAACAAATTTGCTTATGACGAGATCACGACTTTGAGATATTTAAAAAATTTATTCAACTAGTAACCATAAAACAGTGAACTATATATAGTTCCCTGTCATAAAATAATAATAATGATACCTATATATATATATATATATATATATATATATATATATATATATATACATATATATATATATATATATATATATATATATATATATATATATATATATATATATATATATATATATATATATATATAAAATCAAGCACCTCATATATTATTATTATTGCATCTTCCATCTATTTGAATTCAAGCTTGTGACAAAAAAAAATTGAAAGCTTTCATAGTTTCTGAGTTATTTCAATTGTTTTGCAATTTTTAGTATCTGCATATTAAAAATTATGACACGGAGTTCTTACCAATAGTCAGCAGTCCCATGAAAATGACGCGTTCAGAGAGGTTTTCGTTTATATTGTTTGTCAAAAAAATCGAGATGCTGCCTACAGGGTGCACTCAAATACTGACTGAATTTGAAAAAATTCAAACTGCCCTAACTCAATTTTTTCAAATCGAACAGCTCGTGAGCGTGTCTTTTGTGTTTCAGAAGTGAAGGGCATACACTCTGCCTCAAGTTATTTATACAGACTTTAGTTTTTGATATATTTTCATTTATAATCGCATACCATATATCATGTAGGGATCATTTCTAAATTTTCCTTCAGTTTTTTTTTGTGGAAAATTGTATCTTGGCAGGTAAGTAAATAGCTTAAAGACGTTCGTTGGCCAGGAAAATCGAACCAGTTTTTGTACCTTTTCAAGCAATAAAGTTATTTTCGTGAAATATGGTACATTGTTTGTACTATGTAGATTATACTGGTAACCAAATTTGATCCCGATTTCCTTAAAAAATACATATTTGCGATTAAAAACATTTTTATGAAAACTCACTACCATAACGTACTTTCAGTTCAGCAAACGGCACGTGAACTTTGTTTTTTTTTTGTCCCGTATCTACATCATGCTTGACTTTATTTAATACAAATCTTCCATCCCCATTTTTAAAAACAAGCAAATAACGTTTCATTATTATAATCGAAAATTATATAAGCACTTTATTTTACCAAAAATATCTCTGCATGATTGGCGTTGTGAAACTCCAAGCATGGAAGTACCATTTTTTTGAGCTATAGATACAATTTCCGTATGTTTTGACAGTCCCCAGAAGATTATGCCGTAACGCTAACGACATGGTAGAGCATTAACAATTAATCCTTCTCCATATAACACCTTGAGCTTCTGAACTGATATGAAACCGAATTTAGTCTGCGAACTAGATACGCACAGTGATCATGCCAGTTCAAAAAATGGTCAAGAAAAATACCCAAAACTTTATAATCTCCATCTGTGGCTGTTACGGACATTAAGCTGTTATTGTCTAAAAAATTTATTACGTTACAGTGCTTTTGGTCGTTACGAAACCTAATCGCAGCAGTCTTACCACAATTCAAAAACACTCTGTTGGTAGAAAGCCATGCATTTAACTTCGTGAAATCATAGCTACACTAAGTTGTGGGACCCACATCTGAAATCTCAAAAACAATAACAGGTATCATCCGCATACACGGTGATCGATGCTAGCACCTCCAAAGGACCTAAATTATTAATATACCTATAAGAAATCTAGCACTGGACTCAATAACGATCCCTGCGGAACGCCCAGATCATTGCTAATTATTCGACAACCGCTATGCCCGATAAGAAATTAGTATTTTATGGGAAAACTAACTGGACAGCCATAACAGAGGCAATCCCCGTATGCTATACATTTGTAGTTTTTCGATCAAGGTTATCAACGCAGGCGAATGCCCTGCTGAAATCACAAAAGACACCAACAAGACACTCGCCAGCCTCGAGGCTTTTAATTATGGAGCCATAGTATGAATAAATTACCGTCGGTTTTGATTTATTGTCAAGACAGGATACAATTAGTTTGTTTTTCCCTTAAAATAACGCTGCGAAAGAAATATGTAACATAGTTCTGTCCTATCTTCTGTGTACATGTTTAGTACAACTATTTTAAACCGCTGTTCAGCAGGTGATCCAGGCTACTTACAGATGCTGTCACTTTTGAAGTTAAGGTCTTTAAAATGCACGATCAACAAGTTAACGATCTTTAACTGTTTATGTATAATTTCCCATAAAAATTCAGTTCACACATCGCATTGGGTAAGCAAAAGATGACGTATAGATAAACCAAATGAGCTTCTTAATATAATGAATATTTTAATAGAATGCGTATAGGTAGCATAAGCTGTATAGTGTAGTGGGGTAGTGTTTTCTGGGAATCTATAAGGCAATATCGCTTCCGTGTGTGGAAAGCACTTGTAGAGTCCCACGCTACAAGCTACAAGGCAGATGTGACATGCTGCAAGCACAAACGGCATGTCGCGCAGAACCTATCCTCACATCTCCGTACCGGGACACTACATATTATTTAAGATATTTTCTTATGTGGTGATGCAAAATGCGCACTTGATGCACTACACTAAAATTTTAGAACTTTGTAGGTTACTAAATTTCATAAGGTTGTCATTATAGTGATCATGAAATAAAGAAACAAAATTATGTTACGCAAGCGTGCGTGTTAAAATAACATATTTAAAAAATTAGATCGCTGGTCGATACTTGATGTAAATCCATGTTAAATATTTAACAAAACACATCGTATGGTAGACGGCACCGACGGCGAGGGATGTAACGTACAGAAATTCAAAAACTTCCTCAAACACAATGCCTCAAAACCTCGCTTCATGTTAATTTGCAGTAATCACTGAAAAATAATTTGATATTTCCACTGGGAATTTAAGCCGGCATCCTTGGTTCCAGAGGCACACGTTCACACCCTTAGACCACCGAGGCTGCAACATTACACTACGTTACAATTACTTGACAGCTGTTTCGCTACAATATAACTTCTCCAGATACAAATTATATTTGTATGTGAGGAAGCCAACCAGTGGCGAAAAAATTGTCACCCTCATCACGGTCTAAAGGAGATGTGGCCTTGTTGTCGAACTCTCTTGTCTCCAGCAGCTTAATTTATATCTGTAAGTTAAAAGAAAAAAATTTTGGGTGCCACCGGTGATCAGAGAATGACTAGAAAACGTATCATACGTACCAAAATTCAGATCTCTAAGTTAAAAGAAAAATGTTATAAGCGTTTGAAGAAAAACATTGTGGGTGCTACTGGTGACCAGTGAAGAACACAAGACCAAAACATTTTGTGTGATTAACAAACCCTATTGAATATAACAGATAAAAATTAAGTTTTCTTGGCTCAAAAGGTCAAGAAATACCCTAAAAATTACATTAATAATCATTTTTAAAACGCCAAAGTCTCTATTTTAAATGTCAAAATTGGCAATTTTTAGACAAAGAGACTGAAACGAATACGAGTTACGTAGAAGAAATGTCGTAAGAAGTGTGTTTCATAAGTCCTTAAGTTTCAGCTTCAAGCGTCATTGTCCTTCACTTTGTTAAAATATTTGCAGAAAATTCAATTCAAATAGACCCTTTCTCTGATGCTTGGCAGTATAGTTTTAGTTATAGAGTGGGTGATTTAAGAGCCCATGATTTTTAACGAATTTTCTTAAAAAAGCGATCTTTCCCAAGAGCGATCTCCTAAGATCGCGACTCATGATTTAGGCTCCTTAAAACCTATATCCAGGATATCTCCAGTTTTCATATGTTTATATATATATATATATATATATATATATATATATATATATATATATATATATATATATATATATATATATATATATATGTTCATAATTACAGGCTGGCCCATAAGTCGTTGGTGATACAAACTTTTTTTTTTAACTAATATTGCATTTTTGCATTTGCTATCGAATTATATTGTAAGGAATAATATATCATATTTCACCGTTTTCGAGTTATTTCAATTATTTTGTAACTTTTCACGCTTTTGGCATGTATCAAAAATATTGTGGTACGGCGTTTTTACCAATAGATAGCAGTCTCATGTAAATAACGCATCCAGGGAAGTCCTCGTTCATATTATTCGTCGAAAAAATCGAAATGACATATACAGGGCAGTCTCAAATAGTGGCTGAATTTGAAAAAGATGCATACCGCCGTAATTCATTTTTTTCCAATCGAGTACCCTGTATTTTATGTGTCAGAAGTAAAGGGCAGGCCCTCTGCTTCAACTGTTGTGTAATCCTATACCTAAAGTCTCTAGTTTTGTAAATATGTAGATACATTAAGTTTTCGCAGATTTTTTTAGGGTTTTCGTAGAAATCATTTTTTCTAAAATGTTTGTAGAATGTTGGTAATTAATCATTATTATTTAATAAATAATTGTGGAAAAAATGTTTTTTCAATTTCAGCAAATTTTTGTAAAAAATGTAGTTTTTGTGGACATTACATCACCAATTTTTGAAGAGAAAAGGCGAATTTTCGTAAAAGAAATTGTTTATAGATTTTTAAAAGTTTGTGAGTAAAACTGTGTGTCAATCGCTTGAAAAAGTTCGCTGGCTAGATATCTCGCACCAGTTTTTTCGGGAATATTTTAAGTATATATTTCTACTTTTTCTAACAATAAAGGTATTTTGAAGAAATCTGGAACATTATTGCCTTAAATGCTTAACCAAACTTGATCCTTTCCATTAAAAAAGACACATTTTCAATTAAACACGTTTTAATGAAAATTCGCTACCATACGCACTTGCTGCGTCCAGATTTTTTCTAACTACGTGTAATGTTGTAAGAAAGTTATTATGCCTCAGAATATCTTTAACAAATCTTCCCTTTCCTCCTTCAATTTTCTTCAGCAAAACTCAACTTTCTAGGTTTATAGAAAATTGACTTATACAAATTTGATGCATTTAATTAAAATTCGCTACCATAACGCACTTGCTGCGTCCCAAATTTTTTTATCTTTTAACCTACAGACCTAAATTTTGGTACATAGTTTACCTTCTATAATTCAAACACGCGTACAAAATATAGTTGCCCTAACTGTTTTATTTCTGGACATATACAAATTTTACGAAAGAAAACGCATTTTTTTTCAGACAATAGCTCAAAATAATTTCTTACCAACCCACTATAGTTAACTAATTATCTTCATTATTAAAAATATATTATCCTAATGCTCTTGTTTGTCTTAATTGTCTAGTTGTGGTTTATCCTAGTCTAACAAAGACACACTATATACTAAATTTGATCTCGAGACAACATCATTATTTTTATAAATTATTATTCCCGCAGAAAACTTAAAATTCTTCCATAAAAAATAGCCGAACTGGGCAGGCGACAAACTCATTTAAAGTATCAACGGTGTTTAGTGAATTTTCTTAGAAAAAATTCACTAATGGAGAGATCCCGACTTTTGAATTTAGAAAAAATTTCTTCCAATGAGCGCGAATTGGGACCCCTAAAACCTATATCCGGGGTCAGTTTTAATTTTTATATGTTTATGTATATATATATATATATATATATATATATATATATATATATATATATATATATATATATATATATATATATATATATATATACATTTTGATAAAATCTGGCATGCACCTTCCTTTTCTAAGTAGCTTGGAGAAGTTCGTTAGCCAGTGAAATCGAGCAAGGCTTTCCGGGAAAATTTTGGGTTTTCTTTCGGAAAAAATTTTTATTTCCAAAAATAAGAAAGCTATGGTAACCAAATTTTGTACGTAAGCTTGTGATATTAAAAGGAAACTATATACCAAAATTTATATTTCTATGTTGCAAGAAAAAGTTATAAAAATATATTTGGTGCCAGATAATTTGTATGAAAATTCACTACCATAACTCACTTGCTGCGCCCAGACTTTCTAAAGTTATCAAACCGATAACTAATGCTGGATGTAAGCTTTAGTAGCTCTAGCTCTAGTTTTAGAATATGTTTAAAGCCTTAAAGTATGGTAATAAACTAATTATTTGAACGCAAATGCCATAAATTAAATATATACTTTGATAACTTGCATCCAAGCGTTTTCTTAAACAACGTTAATAAAGCTAAAAATCATTGTTAATATATTTGAGAAGGCACGGTAACGGCATGACCGCGTAGAGCACGGTCCGATCACCGAAGTGAAGCAATGGCACAGGCATGGTCAGTTCTTGAATGCCTGACTACATGGTAACACTGTGTGCTGTTGTATGCCCTCGGAGGACGATAAGGGAAAACCACGGCGTCTATTTGTCAATCAAGTTTCCTTCGGGAAACAGCAGCACTTAGGTTGAGTTGGAGTATTTACTTTTCACTTATATTTTCAAAAATATATAATACATTTTTGTCATTTTCCGCTGCAGAACGTCAAAAACACAACAGTATGTTTTTGATCAAAATGAAGAGAGCTTTTTAAGCAAATGTGTTTTACTGTCTATCTTTCTTTATAAATAGAGCTTAAAAGTATTTAAATGGTTGCAAGCACCTCGCTCATCAAATTCAGACTTTCTTCTTATCGAAAATAAATTTCTAAATATGCAAATAGCTAAAGCCCATTATTATTCGCTAATGCATTTGAAAACTATCCGAGAGGAGTAATTACTTTTCTTGATTTGAATACCCTGTATTTTCAAAATTAGCAGGCTCAGTATATGCTCGACTAAAAAAGCTGTACCGGATTTACGGTATATGTAAATAGATAGATTAATATTCTGTTATATTGTGAAAGAACAACAGCAACTTTGGCTTTAACAATTATGTTAACAGCTACTACTATCGGGGGCCACAATCTCGTTAAATTCTATATCCATTATACAAAACTAATGATAAAATGGAGAAACTGTTTTAGCTTTACGACCAGAACAATTTTTTAACAAGTATTTCTAATATTTGTTTGAATGCATGCCAGTGTTTTAACAGTAAAGCAACTAAGCGGCAGCAACTTTCCTAATCGTAGTTAATAATATTGATAATTGTTAGATTGCAGCTTTACCACCCGTTAAAGTCTCCATACTGGTCGCGTCGAGACTGTACCAGTAATATTACTGATGCTTTGGTGATACAGATAATGTAACCTTGGTAGCTTTATGTACATTAATTATCCAATTGACAGTTACTCAATTTGGTTCCGTAATTGGAAAAACGTTCCAGTTTAAGTGTATTAAATATCTCCTTATAACACTCCTTATAAACACGAGCGTCTATTAAGGGACAATTATATGTCTAAAGGGTAACGGTAAAACGTCTACCAGCAACGAGACCACAAATTGGCCTATTTTGCGACTTAAACTAATCTTATCCGCAATATTTACGTATATGATATCCATCCGAGAGTTCGAATCAGCCCGTCACCTAGCATTTCAGCGATGCTGTCAAACTAGGCTAGCACCCTTGGCCATTCGATTTCAGTTTACTAACCAAAAATAATTTTCGGGGAACTTTCCTAGTTGTCAAAGGCCAATGATATTTAACAAGCTTAACATCGACAACTTCGCTTTATAGAGCCAACGAAGAAGCATTTCGGGAAAAGCTACAGCTTATAAAAATAGCGTCATGGTTTATAGGTACTCAATGAGTCATTTGTCATGAGACAAAATATTGTGCTTAAATTGAATATAAAATACTGACGACATTTTGCAAGTACCTATTTGTGAAGTCTAACACTTCTGGGTGCGGGGTTTGTCTGCTGCGCTTTTTATTATTATTATTATTATTATTATTATTATTATTATTATTATTATTATTATTATTATTATTATTATACATACATATATTGTTATGTTCTTCGGGATTCTGGATTTGTTGATTAACAAAACACAGCTTTTCAAACTACTAATTTATTATTACCATAACTATTTTCCGACCATAAACACACCAACTAAAATATTTATTTATTACAAATGCCCATAGAACTATATTTCACTATTCGCCTTCTATGATCGCTTATTATACACCAACACTAATTCACTACTCACGGACTCCCTCTATCTTCGGCTCGCCTATTTATATTTACTATTGAGTAGTTCTAGACTTTTCTACATTGTTCAATATCTGTCATTTCTAGTTCATTCTCAAAATATCTAGTTATATAAGTATACTTAGTACACACACACACACACACACACACACACACACACATATATATATATATATATATATATATATATATATATATATATATATATATATATATATATATATATATATATATATATATATATATACTATTACTTATTGATATACTTATTTATTGTTATCTTAATTATACAGCATGTCTCCCAAAAAAGCTTACCTTTGCTTGCAAATGACATAATTGTCAACTTTTTCCAAAACATCCAACTATCAAACGATTTTATTCTGTCGTTTTCCAAGAAGTTCAGAGTAAATTTGGAAAGCGACAGAATAAAACTGTTTGATAGTTGGAGACATGCTGTATAATTAAAATAACAATAAATAAGTACACACAGACGCGCGCGCACACACACACACACACACACACAAATATATATATATATATATATATATATATATATATATATATATATATATATATATATATATATATATATATACATATATATATATATATATATATATATATATATATATATATATATATATATATATATATATATATATATATATATATACATTATTTTATTAGAGGGTTACATTATGTAGTTTTATAGTTTGCTTAACATTTCTGTAACTATTACCCGACACGCTATTTCCATAGAGGGATAGGCACACCACAAAGTCTATGCTATTTCCTAACAATATTTTCCATGTACTTCTGCACTCATATAACGGAAAACCAACAAACATTTCTAAGCGCAGTAAAGTATAGATTTGTTTTTTGCTTGCTAAAACTGGCCAACAATTTCTTAAAAATGAAGGCAAAATTTTTGTTTTACCAAAGTTTTTTGATAAATAGCGAATAATTTGAAGATTGTCTTGTCCTACACTACTAAAAGGCGATATAGAGTTAGTGATGCAATCTTGGCCTCAAATATCGTGCGATATGACGCCGTTGGACGTCGTTATGGGGCTACGCAAAAAATCGTGTTTATGTAGACGTATAGAATCATGAAACTATAAAATATTTAATACCAACATTTGTCATGTTATGGTCGAATTGCGGCCTGACATGTGTGAAAAAGTCATTGACAATAACCCCAACAGGATAGAGTTCAGCAAAAACTCTCCTAGAGGACGTCTGAATGATCTTGTATTCCACACATAATAGTAAGTTCCAAGGATATAATAAAATAAACGTTTTATCGAAATGAGAATTTGAAGTGTCTTAAATAACTTTTCGAATTCCGTTATATTAAAGCTACGTTAGAATAGGTAGTTTTCAATTATTTGTTTTTATTTTACACCACAAGGCATTACCTACTATCTTGTTTATGATCATATCGGGAGAATATTGGGTATAAAACATCTCCACCCACAGTACCTTCCAGATGCGTGTAACCACGGACGAGCACAATCAAAAAGTTTTTGCACTTTTCCGCCTATGAGTGTTAACAAATATGATATTGTTCAGATAGGAAGGCCTAATACGCATTTTTAGTAGCGAATTTATACCCTAATAGAGAGGTTACGATGTAAAGTTTTTGAAAAAGTTTCTTTAGATGAGTGCGAATTTGGGTCCTTAGAACCCAAAACCAAGGTCCGTTTAAATTTATATATATATATATATATATATATATATATATATATATATATATATATATATATATATATATATATGTGCGTGTGTGTGTGTGTGTGTGCGTGTGTGTGTGTGTGTATGTATGTATGTATGTATGTAGTATGTATGTATGTATGTATCCGAGCGATAACTCAAAAAATACTAAACTGACTTCAATGAAACTTGGCAAAAATCTTGTTTGTGCGAAAAGCGAGGTCGAGTTCGTTAATCAGCATTTATGCTCAAGTTTTTTCGGTGGAAAATCAGGGAAAATTTTTGGAAACGCTATATTTTTGTAAGTATCAGACGAACTGGAATGAGACTTTACATGTGGTTAGAAATAGTGCAAATAAACGTACGTTGTGAATTTTAAGTAATTTGTTACACAACATTTACAGTTTTTTCCAAATTAAAAATAAAATCCTAAAGACATGCGTTGAAACGACTTAGTGGTTAAAGTCCAATGCCTGACCGACAGAGTGGTTAACTGTCACGCGTAGATTAATTCACACAACAGGTACAAATCATAAATCAACGGTAACCAAACTAAATATATACCTGGCATAATACATACTACCGGGACCAACAATCGTGAAATCTCGGCCGCAATTATGGAAAATGACAGACGACATGAAATCAAAAATTTGTCAATTGATTGTTATTTAACTGGGCGATTCAATCATTCATTCAATTATTAATGGCCTCAAACACAGTTTTAGCGCAGCATAGATAAATTATGCTGTCGCATAATATAGCAAAAATTTAATCAAAATCAAACCAAGTCTCTATAAAAATGATTCTAAAATAGTTTATTTTATCGTTAAACTTAAACATAGGACGTCATATAAGACCGAAACAGTCGTGGGGTGTGTTTCAATGGTAATTCTACTAATTTTCTGTAATTAATTAATTCTGTATACTTTGAATATAGTATCCGGGGCATGAAGCCGATCCAAATAAAACCTTTCTTGACGTGTGCCTAGATAGCGCAAGGGGTACCGCGCTTGCCTCCCAAGCAGAAGGATGCGCCATCGAATCCAGCTCGATGGATGTATGTTTTTTTAATGTTTTATTTTGACATTTGGAGTAACAATAGTGCAGATTTCATACATTTTGAACAAGATCTCATTTTTGTTTAAAACGCCTAAATAAGTTTGTCACCTTTGAGTCTGAAATTATAACTTTGTTACTGTTCTATCATTGAAAAAATCGGTTTGATTAGGTTGACTAAAACGAAATCATACTGGCGATTAATAAGGAAAAATAACTGCTATATTAAAAATTTCGCAGATACTACTTTTCTAAATATGAATTAAGTTTCCTTCTGAAAATCTCCTGTATAACTTTAATGAAATTTGTAATATAAGTTTCTTTTAAAGAGACTTACACCATCTAAAGATATAGAAAAATTTAGTACTTTACCTTCATAGAAAATTGGGTTTTTGGCATTTTTCTCAAAATGAGTTAGAACGCAAGATTTTTTGATAATAGAGAGACATTGATGGTAACACTTTCGAAAGAATTCTTCAAATGTGCGCCTACTAGGACCTCGAGAATCGATCTTCAAGGTCTGTGTAAATTTAAAGTATTAACTTTACTAACATGCCCTATAATAATAGTGTACAATTCTTATAAAAATTCGCACTTGCTGCGTCCCTAAATTTTTGTTATTAGAACCTGCAAATGAGAACTACAGTTGTCTTTATGGACGAAAATGCATTTTCTTTACAAGCATGCTTTTAAACATACAGAAATGAAGGTCTTAAACCCCTGAACCCAGAAACATGAATTGGAAACGTGTATTTTGTCATAACAGAGGTACTTTTTTAGTAGCTTCTGTTTAAGATTACATATAAATCGATGTATTATATATTTTTTTGGAATTTAACATACTTAGACCTAATTGCAAGTAACAGCAAGTTTAGGATAAATATTATAATAATACGTTTAAACGACTAGGTTAACATTCAGCTTGTTTGCCTGTGTATTTGTGTATGTACCTTGCGAGGCGAGACAAGCGGCATCTATCAATCTAAATGGCTTAATTCAATGGTGTTAGAAGAAAGGTGACGTTATGTTGTCGTGAACCTCATGAAAACGTAATAAGCAGCCGGTATAAGGCAGAGTGAATGATTGTGTTGTGGAATGTATTGACTTAATTAGGGGAAGACGGGAAAGTTAGCGGGAAACAGGAGGGCTGGAGGAGAGAACAGGAATGTCGTGCGTCACGACCGCTAGTATTTGCATATCGCACTAGTGTTTGATATGTCGCGTGTCTTGTTCTCCCTTACTCTCATATACTAATACTGTAAGTGGGAGGACTCCTAACTTCAACCCAGTTTTAGTAAAAAGACAAGCAATCCGCGATATACTAAATATACATATTATTTAATAAGTAGATTAGATTTCTGAAAAATGTTACGGTAATGGTAATTACATAAACAATGAGACTGTGGGTGTTTCTGCAAAGAGCAGGAAAAACTCTAGACGGACATAAATGCAGGTATGAAATGACGCTCTTACTGACTGGACGTTACATATATACACAATGAAGTTATCAAGAGTCGAACCCGTTCTCTTGAGTTGCAAAATGAAGGCAAATTAAACTACTTCACCAAATATTAGTTTTTTTTTCATGGTTAGACGTGGAGGTATTGATAAGTACTTAGCCTACAATAGAAAACCCTATATTTTTTTAAAACAAAATTTAATATACCCAACATAATCTCCTCTAAAGACCCGAGATTATTCCAATGGAGTAACTCGCAAAACCAACAGGCAAATCCCAACCAAAGTGGACCACATAATTCCATTAGACGTGGTCATAAGTGACCGCCAAGCATGGGACAGAGACAGTGCAAGGCTGACAAACAACGCATCTGTATGGTATAGAGACGGGTCTAAACAAATGGAGGGAGCAGGACTGGAAACAAAAGGCCCTAACTTTAGACTCGCTAAGTTCATAGGAAAAACTTCCACCAACTTCCAATTAGAAATGCTTGCTACAAATCTTTGTGTATGGGAGTGTATACAAAGAAGACTCAGAAATAGAAAGATGTACATCCTGTCAGGCGGTCAGGCAGTACTAAAGACTCTGAAATGTTGCTAAACCGAGTCTAAACTGATCTGAAACTGCAAAAAACCCTTGAAGCAACTGGCTACGAACAACAAATTAACTTTAATGTGGGTACCAGGGCATCAAGGCATTGAAGGAAATTAGGAAGTACAACACCATTCTATGATCCAAAGCCCTGTCGTGGACTAACAGAAAAAGCCACGTAATAAATAATTTTAATACTTGGGAGAGAAACCTAATGCTGTCACACTGGAGGAAAACCATATGAAAATGGGTAAGACGGACAGTGAAAACAGATACAGCACTGAAACAGCAGAAACAACAGAACACTTGCTATGCGACTGCATGGCCCAGTTTTACAAAAGGCTCAAATACCTTGCAGAGCTGACCCTAACACCCCAGGAAATAGTTCAAATAGCTCCCAAAAAAAGAGTGGACTACGTAAAATCTTTTTGGGAAACTGTTAGGAAAAAGAGTCATGCTAAGAACCCATTGGGGTCGCAGCGCCGAGAGACCAAAGGCATATACGACTCATTAAACAATCTACAATCTCCAAAGATCCAGATACACGGCCCGTGAGCAGGGTGTCTTGCGTGGCTTGCAGAGCGGGATTCTACGTGCCTAGGGTTCACCAGTAAAGTGCCGGTAAAGTTGTACAGCCTCAACGAAATTGAAAAAACTCGGCGTACTGCTAGCAAGTCAGTATGGTAGTGAACCTTTTCATATATAAACGTACATTTAACACTGGACTGGTTAGGTGGAGGAGTAAAAAATCTAGATAATAGACACGCCGTGTGACACCCCTGACCAGCGTAATCACGGTTTAAACAAAAAAGGTATAGGTTAGTGGATTGGCAATTAAGACTTACACATTTGACAGAACGTTCATTAAGCAATTTTAAACCCTTAAAAATGTTTATTTTGCCCTTCAAACTACTCGTCACATAGGACAATTTGTCGACAATTGTTTACCGTTCGTATGTTTCTTGAGCTTCGGGAATAAATAATAGTCTGATGGTGCTAAATAGATATATAGAATAGGACATATGATCAACCAATTCAAAATGAATTTTATTAATTGTTTGTAGCTCAATCAATGACTTGTGAGTAGGGGCATTGTCTTACTAAAACGCACACCTCTGACACCTGGTTTACGTAGCGTGTTCCCACAATATTCTTTTGTTATTTAGTTAGCAACTCACACACTCATATAATCCTCGCGCGACAGTCCTATCTTGCGTCAGGGAATCTTGTAGAATTATTCCGTCTTGAACCCAGTAGACTGAAGCAAGAACCTTAGCAACCAACTTTTGAAGACGGAATTTCTTGGATAGTAGAGAATGGTAATTGTTCCTTTCTTTCGATTACTGCTTAGTGCCTTTCTTAGTATTTCCTTCAGAATTGTCAAACAACTGTATCTCTGAAAGTTGAAGCTTTTCGGAATCCACTTTGCCGACCGTGATGAACAATGTGAGTATCTCTAGTCTCACCAAACTTTATTTTCGACTTTTCCATGCAAATAATGTTGATAAGACGAAAACCGGTGGTCCATAATTCTTGTAGGTGATTGAATTCGTATTTACACATCATAAGCAGCAAATTTATGAAAGCAAATACTTGGAAAGGCACACATCGGTTTTAGCGTCCACGAAAAGGCGAAACAGACTTACGATAGTCAAGTCTATTGCTATTATAACTGACTGAACTACTGATCATGGACTGATAAATGTAATATCTATTATGTTCTAAATACATTTCAATTTTGCTATGGGCCACGTCGTCTGTAACTTTCCCCAGCTGATTGACAAACAATTTATCGAGACTCCTTAACTACAACGCGCGCGCGCGCGCTCGTGTGTGTGTGTGTGTGTGTGTGTGTGTCACACCGGTAACTCAAAAAATAATAGGCCGATTTTAATGAAATTTGACAGGTACCTTCCTTTTGTAAGGGGCTTGGATAAGTTCGGTGCCCAGGAAAATCAGATCAGTTTTTCCGGAAAACTTAGGTTTCTTTCGGAAAATTTTTGTGTCTTAAAAACAACAAGGCTATGGCAACAAAATTTGGTACTTACGTTTACATTGTAAAAAGTAATCACGTAGCAAAATCTAGATCTCTAAGTTAAAAGAAAAATAAAGCTATATATTAATGAAAAAAAAGGTGCCGCTGATGATCAAAGAATGAGACAAGACCAAAATATTTTGTGTGATTAACAAAATCTATTGAATATTACAGACAAAAAATTGTGTTTTTTTGCGCAAAAAGGTCAAGCAATACAATAAAAATGGCTTTGAAAGTTTTGTAGTTTTTTTCTCAAAACGTCGCGATTTGAAACGTCAAAATTTACATCTTTTAGACAAAGAAATGTGTTATACAAAGTCCCAAGTTTCTACTTCAACCGCCATTATCCTTGATTTTACCAAAATATTTGCAAAAAATTCATTTTAAATAGACGCATTCTCTGATGCTTTGGCAGAAGTTTCAGTTATAGAGGTTGTGGTTTAATAGTCTATAATTTTCAGCAACTTTTCGTAGAAAAATTGCTATTTAGGAGATCGTTACTTTGAAATGTTGTAAATATATCTACAAATGAGCGCGAACTATATATATATATATATATATATATATATATATATATATATATATATATATATATATATATATATATATATATATATATATATATATATATATATACATTTATAATATCGCCACCGTTTTTGAGTTATTTTAATTGTTTTGCAACTTTTCGCGTTTTTGGCACATATCAAAACGTTTTTAGGAATAGATAGCGGAGTCCCATGAAAATGATGCATTTAACGAGGTTTTCGTTAACAGGATTTTCGTGTAATATTACTTAAACTGTTTTTTTGTAAAAAAAATATATGAAATTTTCGTAAAAGAAGTTCTTTGCAAATTTTCATAAAAAAATGTTTTTTGAGTTTTTTAAAAAGCTTTTTGTGAATAATTATATCTTGGTAAATCTAATTTTTGTGTAAATTGTTTGAATTGTTGGCCCGGAAAATCGCTCCCGTTGTTTCGGCATATTTTTATTTATTTTCGGAAAATTTTTAAATTTTTGCTAACAATAAAGTAATTTTGATGAAATATGGTACACGGTTTCTACTATAAATATTATACTTTTACCAAATTTGATGTCTTTTACTAGACAAAAGACATATTTGGAATTATAATTTTTTTAATGAAAATTCACTACCATAACGCACTTGCTGCAACCAGACTTTTTAAAGTTTGAATAGCCGTTTTTAGTTTAAAAGTAAAGTATACTTGTGTGTAATTTTAAATTATAAAGCTTCAAAACACTTAAAGCGAGGTTTAGTAAGTTTTTATTTTGGAAATCGTCGGTAATCCAATGTAACCATTCTCCCCCCTCAATTGTATCCAGATTAATAATTCGCTTAATTATAACGTACAAGTGCACTGTGGAATAAAACAAGAAACGCAAGATCTGAGAGCCTCCCCTACTGTTATTAATCATCATGGTGGAAGCTTCGAATTAATGTTTCCCTAAAAAAGCACATATAAGACATTGTTACTGAGTGGGGTGTATTTTACGTAATACGTGGTGCTCAATCAGTCTAATTGGTCCTGTGTTATCGGAATGTAAGCTAACTGTTATGAGCTCCCAGTTGTGTGTTAGCTTTACCTCGGCTTATCGACATCATTTTTCAATACTGATTGAGATGCCAGTTGACCAGTCGAAATAGAGTCGACCAAAAGAATATTTAAACGCACATAAGGATACACAGATAACTAGTAAGAGTGATACATTGATTGGTGCTTCCTTGTGATTTAATTAACGAATCTTTGTAAAAAAATCGCCTATGTGAAAATCTCTACTTTCAAGAATATATATTTAGGGTTTCAGCTTTTAAACCCTAGAGAGCTCTGGGGTTAACCACACTAAGGCCTTAACAATTTCCGGTGAGATTTGGGAAGAGGGGGATTGAGGCCCGTAATCGAACTACAACAACCCAACCTACCCTTATCTACTGCTTTAAGAAATAGACAGACTGAGGCCTTATGACCCATTTCCTTTCATTATTACTTAAACTCTTGAAAATGAGTCTAAAGCAGGCTCCATAGCCTCGAGGTTTAACAAATTCTAGATGCAATTCAACCGTAGAACTTTTATTTCTCACACTTACGGTCGCGGAAACCTTTTAGGATATATATATATATATATATATATATATATATATATATATATATATATATATATATTAGCATAAACTAAAAGAATTCAAAAATGTTAAATAGAACAATAGCTATTGCGTGAAAGATGCTGATTTCAATTCTTGTTCATATTGTTAGGGTTATTCTTTCGTTCGGTTGCGAGCTTTTGGTTTTCCTTTAATGTTATATGCATTGAGCTTCAGTTGTTAGATTTCCAGCTTCTCATTGTAAAATCTTGAAAATATCATTTATATATTTATTGTTATTTATCGTTAAATAACACTATAAAAATGAATTGCCGACCAGAATATGATACAGCTACTCTATAATGGATGGCGTACCTTTACAACTGCAAGATGACTTACCTGTGCACTTAACTTGACCTTAAGTTGGTTTAATTTTATCTAAGAGCTGCTGTGGATGTTACAGTGCACAACGCCAAACTTTCAGTTTTTTGCAAGATATGCGGTATCTGGCATTCTCAAGAGTAACAAAACGGAGCAGTTTAAAAGGTGTTGTTACAAAATGAAAATCCACGTCACGCCCAACATACAGTGCAGAAACAGGTATGAATAACTGTTCAGTAAATTAAATAGCAGGTAATTATTGTTGGAATATATATAAAAATTGTTTAGTTTACGATAATATTATATTATATTGCAATTTTTATGACATGTTTTCGTGTTGATTGTGAACTTGAGACTTGAAACTGACACCATAAATTATTCGTATGAATTCCTTAGTTTTATTTTCACTATGCTTCATCCCTTCTTTAAGAAAGTTGGATGATTATCTAAGTGTAACTTATTAGCTGATTTGTTCGAAATAGAAGTAGCTACCTACATAAAATATGATATTGGCAAAAGTAATTTTGTGGTAATAAATTTAAGGATCTAGCTAAGCCCAATCGCTGAGGTATTACACACTACAAGTAAGCTGACCATCGATGCTTTAGGTACCGTACAAAACATATGTGTAGTTGTGTGCGAGAAAGAGAATAGAAACAGGTGCAGCAAATTAGGTATGTGTGACAGAGAGAGGAAATTAGCTGTGGGCGACAAAGACAGCTACCTAGCACAGTAGGAGTGCGTCGATGATGCTTCACACGTTAACTACTGTTTGCACATAAATGCTATAGTAACTAGAGCGCTAATAAAGATAGATGCCCAGTTTCACAACGCCCGATTAAATATTTAAAGGCCTGTTAGTTAATCAAGGCTTAAAACGACCCATCATAGCTTTACAATATTTAGTTGTCCTGGAAAAAGCCGAATCAAAGTCTATGATTAGTCGTCTGCAGCTTGATTAACTAACCGGCCGTTAAATATTCAATCGAACTTTGTGAAACTGGACAAGAGTGTTTGTATTTTAAAACAACAAAAACAAATTAAAAGAGGGAATTGACACACTCTGTAGAATTGTAATGGTTATTGACGATTTATAATAATGTTTGTTATGTGATCTTACCACATAAACTTATACAGTAAGTTCATTATATAATTTTTCTGCGACACCTTGTACCACATACTAAAATATCCAAAGTTGTTAATACATTTAAATATAAAATTCTGTATCAATAAGTACAACCTGAACACTGCCAAGCACGTTCTTCATCCTTGTCTGGCATGATTGGCTACATTTGGTCAGCATCAAATGCCATCGGATTACCTCTCTAATTGTACATATATCTATCAGTGGTCAGCATCAAATACAGAGCCAAGCCTCTGAAAATGAGAGGTTTGGACAAATCAGAGGGTTAGTGTGCTGATGACTCCACTTCTTTCAATCCAAAAGCTCTGAGCAGCTTGTGCAGTGGTAGGTTACAATAAAAAGCCAACGGACAAACACCCAACACGTAGCGACAGAAACTCTTACCACTGGGATTCGTAACACGGACGTTACGTGTTAGAAGCCAATCACGCGTTTCTCTACACCATGAAGATATGGTATGTTATGTACCTACACTATTAGTACAAACTGCCTTTCAGAGTTGAAGCTTTACGGGATGCTGGTGATATAGTGCTACCTAGTCAATCAGAAGCAGAAATACATCAAATGTTGAAAATATTCATGACTAATAAAATAAATCTTCCCTCGAATGGGGTAGAATAGAGAAGACAACTATGGTATTTTCCATTAAGAAGTTTGTTAGGTAGAAATTGGAATACTGTTTTCAAAAGAAGTAAAAATAGGTGATTGGACAGAAAGTACATTGAATGCGGGTAGAATGATGCTAGCATCTATGTACAGTACACTCTAGCTAGGTGCCAAAAGTCGTTGTATATAACAGCGTTATGGGTACAAATATGCTACACAGGATCCCAGACATAGCATATAAAAATTTAAAAGGCGGTTGGAAAAACATTTTGAGATAAATGGAGCGTGAATCAAAACTAAATCAACTTACAAAAAATGGGTTTTGAACAAGTGGAAGGTAGAAAACTTTATTGAAAGTAAATATGCGAGCACCAAGCTGATAAGGCTCTGTGAAACGGAATGCACGCCTAATGGCAGAGTGGTAACTCTGCCAGAAATGACTTATAGAAATACTACTAAAACGTATAAGGAAACATGTGGTTTGACTAGTCTCTATAAGGATAATGGGAAATGTATGTGCAAGGGCTGTGAATTATATGTGGATTTGTACGGAATTCCCTTTCTAGGAATATCACATAGAAATCCATAAAGTAGCCTATGTGGTACTTTTTGATTTCTATAAGGATAAGTACACTTGGAGAACCCAAATCACCACACACATAAAAAAAATTGACGACCGCTTCACTATCCAAGATAGCGTCATAAGAGGATGAAAAATTCAAATATCTTACATCTACAGCTCTGCTTATTCCATAAATTCACGATATTTTAGCGGTACTATCTTTGATGTTTGGGTTACCTAGCAAGTTTTAAACGTTTTTTTTGTCGAAATTTTTTAATGCAAATCAGCTTTTTTAACAATGCTATCTAGAATCCTCGTGATTCCAAATAGTAAACAAAGTTTTTTCTGCTTTTTGTCTTGTAAAAGTCGTTGATTACGCAAACATTTTTTTTGTTTTCTGTTTTTTAATTAATATCTACTAGACAAGCAGAGTATCCGTTATATTCGGCCTTATGACTCACATCATACGTACGCACAAAAAAGGGCCAGCCTGATTTTTTAGTAAACAGGTTGATTAATTTTGCTTTAAAAAAGATATGCTAAAGAATATTAACAACGTGGTCGAATATGACCGATACACTGCTTGACTAGTGGAGAAATTAATTAATAAACAGAAAAAAATGTTAGCGGAATAAACGACTTTTGGAAGAGAGAAAGCAGAAAAAAACTTTGTTTGCTTACCATTTTAACCACGAATGACGAGGGGCCTAGATAGCATTAAAAAAAGCCAATTTGCAACCAACATTAAGATACTTAAAAAACTTGCTACCCAAAATATAAGGATAGTACTGTTAAAATGTCAGGAATTTATAAAATAAGTTTTAAAGATCGTAATCTTAAATACGTCGGACAAACAAAAAGATGTATTGAAATTAGATTTAATGAATATTTGGCACAATTACGATACGGTACTATAGATAGCTCTTCCGCTGCCCGACATATTTGGGATAATAATCACCACGTAGATAAGGATAATCTAAAATTGATTAAAAATGGTAGACAACCGAGACAGCTAAGCGCTTTCGAAAGTATATATATATATATATATATATATATATATATATATATATATATATATATATATATATATATATATATATATATATATATATATATATATATTGCTAAATATAGTAATAATGAAAAGTTGATACATCACTTCACAAGAAATTTACAGAGCATATTAATATGTGCTACGTCGTAGACATAAACAAAATGAAGTTTCACTTACTCATATTAACACCAAGCACTCGTATTTCACAGATCTAAAGCACTAAAAAATTCAGTATGTATGAACAATCAATCACCCCGGTATTCCTGCTTTAAGTTCGTTTGTTACACGTGCACACACCTTATTAACACATTGATATTCCCATTATTAGCCACCGTTCGCCGCAGTGTTAGGAGCTACCACTTACCCGGGAGAGATGAAAAACGTCCTCCATTAGCACAGCTACAGATATGAACTATGAATGCATTTCCAGCGGGACAGGATTAATTCAACAAAAAAGGTTATCGTTATTGAGATGGTTGTGTCGCGAGGGGAGGGGAGGGATACTATTATATTTAAGAGAGAGTCAGACTATGGACTGGGAGGTGGAGGAAGGCATAGAGTCCGCCGCAGGTGATTAGTGACTGAGTTAGACAGAGAGAGTGATTGAGGCTTGTCGAGATACAGGCGACAGAATAAACCCTGCATGCCTCGGGTTGTTATCAGTACCGCCACCGGCCGGGCCGCCCTTTTAATCATCCCTTAACACATTTCTCACCTTATCTCTATTCCAGCTACGACCTTTGAAAAACTCCACACCTCACTGTCTGCAACAAATTACCGGGGCAGTTCGATTATGATTAGAATTAAAAAAAATACACGGATCGCTGTGGTAAAATAAGACGGTTTAAGCTAACTTTTTAAAATGAGAAATACACATCGAGATCCATTCCCCAAAGAACGTCACCCTTAAACACTTTATTCCAAAGAATTTGAGAATAGTTTATCTACAAAAATTTACAAATATTTCAAGGCTCTAATTACAACTAATTAAATAAAAAGTTTTGTAATACAGGAGATGTTCATTGTTTCAGCACAATGTGCTAATTTGTACAACTATTTTTTTTGCATGCCACTGACTATTTTGTTGCTTTACTTTCAAGGAACAAATTAATGCATTTTTTTTGTTATAAAACTTTAATATCTTCTACCGTTCTTAGGAAAAGGAAATGCACCCCATATTAAGTAAGAACGTGTCGCTAAATTTATTATTCTTGATTTGGACTGGTCTGAGAGAAGCGATACTGCACTCAGGCCAATAGAAGAAAGAAAGCTTTAAAGAATAGGTACCCGAAAAAGGCATTTCATAAGGTGGATGAGAAATATTGTTTCATATAATTAAGATAGCTTTCATTGAAGAGAGACGCGGATTACTCTCAGTTGTAGATATACAGGTGATCTTCCCAATCTATTGGATTAATTTTAACTGCATATAGAATTCACTAAAACAATAAACTATTTTTAATCACATCAAAATTCAAACACATTTTATGTATATGCAGTGGAGATTAACGCTAAGCGCAATCTGGCGTGCTGTGATGGTTCCACAGCAGTTTACACGTACACACAGTACAGCGAGAAGGAAACTACTAAAGCGAAAACAGCTAATCCCCTAGCTAATATAACGACGGATGTTGAATCACATCAATCGCTAGCCACCATCACTCCAGTCTTGCCGAAACTGGATATATAATGTATATCAGAAATATATACCAGTTTAGTCCTTCTTTGAACCCTTTACTAAGCCATACATATGCTCCAATAAGTCAACCTTAAGGCCGAAATTGCCTTATAATGCAGTAAAGAATAGAGAAATGCCATCTCGGGTTTTGTGATGGTTCTAGGCGTCCACAGCAGCATCTACGTACAAACACCACAACATAAAGAAACTATGGAAAGAGAACTAGCGACCAAAAATAACGACTCCCCTGGTTAACACCACATCGGGCGTTGAACCACCTCACTCCGTAGCCAACATCACTTCAGTCGTTCCGGGACTTTCGCTATGATGTATAGCAGAAGACAACCGTAACTGTCTGATGGTGTGGTGAAACTGGTTACATAGAGGAAAATAAGCAATTGTGAAGCCAGAGAAAAAGTTTGTACGTCTGTATTTAGTGCGGTACCACTACGTCACAGGTAATTCAACGTAGAATTTAAATTCTGAAATGTGCGTGCAGCTGACTAATTTTATCAGTTCAAGTAACCTTTATTAGAAGTACTTAAGCTGGTTAATGTTATTCGCTGTCTAGCTGCCGTTGCAATCCTATTTTTCCACCTTTTTCTAAAAATAATTACAAAATTTTTCGATATTATTTAAACAAAAATTGAAACTGAAGAGTAGGCTTATCGAGCTTCTGCATAAAAGCCTATGATTAATATAATACCAATCATCTTTTAGAAGAAACCTGTTTAAGGGCGTAGAAATATATAGCATACAAAAAATATTAGGTCATATTGGTTGAGAACAGTAGGTAGATTTTTTAAGTAGACACTTATTGGTGGTCAAGCAAGTAAAGCGAGAGGTTCTAAAAATGCAAATGTAAATTTAGTCCTTGCACAGTCAACATATTTGCCAAGAATGCTGAACTATTAGTCCCCGACCTATAAAGCTAAACAAATTTGTATTACAACACCAGAAAATAACCCGCAGGGATGTTCACGTCAAAACTAGCAAGTTAGATTATGTGAAAATCACTTTGGTTGAAGTAATCATGTCCGATTAAGCCCTAAACCGCGTGTAATTGTAATGAACAACCCTCGTACCCAGTGTCTGTGGATGACAAAACGCGGGTAGCGGCGGAGCCGGCAGCAAGGGAGGCGGCGATTTAATGCGGATAGAATTCACAGATCAATTTTAGATTGAGAAACGATTTATAACTTCCTCTTATAGAGCGGTGGCGGGTGTAGATACCATCTATCGATCACGCTACATTAGCATAAGACATTGATTTATAATTATCGAGGCGCTACTGTATGGGAACGGGGACAGGGGCGTGAAGAGAACGGTGACTTCTCGACAGTCGACGATGTCGCCAATCATTTTCCGGGTGGTGGTAAGTCGCAGTCTGAAGTGGAGGAAACAGCCACTTATTGAAGGAAAGTCGATCGTTTCAGGTAGTTGTGGAACGTCCTTCCGGCTGTTTCAGAATGAACAAGGCACAGTGGATGTGCTTGTGAAAAGCACTATCACCTCGAGGATACTATGAGCGTATTAACATTGTAATACGTAGTCCATGAAATATGATACCGTTCTTTATCCACAGGATGCAAATTTATGAAAGTTAATCTATCTCTTAATCTAACTTCTCATTCAGTAAAATTCCCTACTAAATATCACTTATAAGAAACTAGAATTCATGGCTTTTTTAGACCAGTTTTATCATATATTTCTGTACAAAATACTGGAAAATACTACACGGAGTCCATATGATGATCTACATAAATATCTTGTTTCTATTGTAAATATAAAGACTTTACGGAAAAAGTCAACATAGAAACGAATCTTAGGGTAACTAGTTTTGATGCCACTTTCCAATTCTCAATTTATCGGAGTAACAGATACACTGAATATACAGGTATCCGGAAATGATGAGATTCAGAGAGTTATGCTACGCGAAAAATTAGTGCCACAAATTCCTATAGCATGTTTTTGAAATCTGAAAAATAACGGTGTTCCATAAATCATTATTATTATTTATCTTATTTAATTAACCTGGACTATTTCGCAAGTAAAATCACAACAAACGATTACCTATCTGTCAAAACTGATGCCAGATGATCTTGTTTACCGAGAATGTTTTCAAAGCACACTTCATTAATATTGAAAATGAGATTAAGTGATTTCGTATTCAAACAATACCAGCAAATCTCGAAAACGGTTGGTTTATCGGGATGCAACAAGAGGATCTTTTTTTAAGATTTTATGATTTTATTCAATCATTCAGGGATCCCACTAAAAACAGCATATCAATTTCCCTGACTTTTCTCTGACTTCCCTGACATGCCAAAACCTACTTCCCTGACTTTGATATTCACAGTCTATCCCAAAAATGTGTAATACACTACTACAGAATACAGTAGATCTTCGCCTCATGGCGCAAAACACACTTCCCCAAAATTACATTCATATAACATACACAATTTTCCTTACCAATAAACAAATACGCTACTTTATACAAATATGCACCTATCATTGTGTTTTAATTATTTATCATAAAACGGAAATAAATAATTTTTCCCTGACACGGACGAAAATTCCCTGACTCTTAATCAAATTTCACAATTATCTCAATTTTTCCCTGATTTCCCTGACAAAATTTTTCCTTCTATAAATTCCCTGACTTTCCGGTTTTCCCCGTTTTTAACACGGGTGGGAACCCTGATCATGTATTGGTAGACTTCAGATAAAAATTCAAGAAAAAAAGTTATGAGTCATTATCTAATCGTCAAGGGCAGTTTCGGCCTTTGAATTCCAAGGGATCCACGTCAAATTGACAACATACATACAAAACTGTATTGTATACAAATGCGCTAAATTTGAAGAGAATCGATTACCGGAAGAAAAGTTATCCACAAAATTTGACATTTTTTTGAGACCCTGTAATTCCGTTATTTTTGACTTTTCAAAAAAAAGCTATAGGACCTTTTGGCACAAATTTTTCGTGTAGTATAACCTCCTGAATATTTGTTAATGATTTCCGGACACCTGTATTTTATAATGCAGCACATTATGGGTAATCATTTCCATAGACATAACTGACATCACTGTATCCAAGCGTCTATTTGAAAATTCAACACACAAAATTTGGAGTTATAAGAGGTATTGTATCTATTAATCAAACGATAATTTACAAAAAATTAGCTTGCACACCATTAACAAGAAATCAAACTTCTACCATAACAAATCTTTAAAATCAACAAGATAAGACAGTACAAATCAAAACTTGATGTAAGCGGTTTTTTAAAATATCCCTATTTCCAGGGCAAAATTATCCTAATCGATTGTCGAAACCTTGACAGTATTTGTGAGGCAATACTTATTTTTTTAGCTGCTCCAAAGTCATTAGAACACTATTTGTATAAGGAAGCTTTTTCTTCAGTTGTGTAAATTGTAATCACATATAAGATTGGCATTTACGAAGAATGAACAATGCCGAGTCATTTAACATTTAAGTGCATAAACAACATTAAATATTTTTATCTGTGAAGTTTATCTGCCTCTGTCACACCTACTTTTTGCTCATTGCATCGTTACTATCCCTCTCGTACGTAGACCACTCACACACGCTATGCTTTACACCACAAGCATTGGCTGTCGGTGAAACACAGACAGGTTTCTTTCTTATACAAGCCAAACCGGTCTGTATTTCTAGTGGTTGTCAGAATAAGCCTAGGTTTACATACTGGTACGCTGATTCTTGTGCTAGGGAAAACGACAGGGCCGGCGATTTGAAAATCATTTGCTAGTGCTATACAGTCTCTATCTCTAACATTTATGTTCATTAGGGCTGTTGTAGTCATAGACGAGAGGTCATTGAGCGATTCAGCTCATGATGTTCCTGGACAAGTAGCAAAAGCAATTAGTTCGTATTATCGATTAAAATGCAGATCGAATGAGTAAATTATGGTCATATAAATAAAATGCATATAGTTTTTCTTACAAATGAGTTGTTTAGATGTAAATTTGTGAACGGGGCTGGACATTTGGCCTTTGCAACGCCAACTTTTTCGATTTATTGTGAGGACTTTGCCATTTCTATATATCTTTTTTTAACCCCACAGCTTAGAGAGGGGTCCCTTCGTGTAGCTTTCATTTTTTGTGTTTTCTTCCCCAAATGACTCTAACTTCCATCTGGTTAGGTATTTGCATTGGCATAGTACATTGGGGGGAGGGGGGGTATTTTGTCTTCTTCTTGGCATAATCTGTTCGGTATTTTGTCTGCCAGACTCATTTAGCTCACGTGTATATTGAGTCGGTAGTGTGCTGTCAATAAACCTACTATTATTCGAATGGCATTTCTGCTCCTTCGTAGCAGATCTCTTGTAAATCTAGGTGAATGCTCTTTTATGAACTCTTTGGCACCTATAGAGTTTTTCACTAATTCAGTGTTTTTCTTCAAGTCCAATAGTTAATGGATTTTCTTATGATCGTCCTGGCTTAACCACAAAACATTTCGGCACCTACCAGGTACCTGGAAGCGCTTTCTTTGGACAGTTTGCCTGCGTTGTCATTCCTTTTATGCCACTTATGCGTTGAAACCCAAGCTAGTCTCACTTTGTTTTATTTTCCTAGCTTTATTAGGGTTGTCAAATAGTTATATCTTAATATTAAATTGATTTCCATGGAATCATCTAGTGCCTTAAACATCGCTTGCATGTCATACTATAGACAAATCACTGTTTTGTCGCTTTTTGTTCAGTATTCTCTCTTGTGCAACGTTATATTCGTGCTATTTTATACCGGAAATATGTTGAAAGCCTCGCTAGACATACTGAAATTTTGGATGTTGGCCTTATTCTGTAAATCCCTTATCCAATACTCTATTCTGTTTTGGATCCGTCAGTTTACCATATTATTTGTGCTATCAACAGATGATCATTCATCCAGCTTTTTGCTATATGGTATTTAAGGACTATTCATATTTTTAATTATCGGTCATTTCAAAGTTGGGAATGGCTACTTGAAGGAAGTGACTTTGTTAACTAAAATCATTTTTAAAGTTTCAGTTTTGAAATGGCATTATGGATACCTTAAGAAAAAAGTCACATGCATTTACTCAAAACAAATATAAGTGATACCCTCCCACAGCTCTAAATAGCTGGCGTGGGGAGCTTAGATAGAAACAAACAACAGACACACACTCAATACGAAATGATTGTCACAACACCGAAAAGTGTTTACGAGGTGTTCCAAAAAATAGACACTACTACTCCCGGGAATTGAAGCCGGGTAATGAATAGTGGTAGAAAATAAGGTTACCTTCTTAAAATTCAGTCCAACTTTGGTGAAAATTATGGAATTTCTGTTTACCTGAAACCTTAAGTTGTCATCTAAAACAGCTATCTTTGTTGCGACTCTGTTATACAAACTAAAGTGTTTAACATTAAAACAAGCAGAAATAAGGACTACAGAGGCTTTCTAAAGATAGTACTTTTATAGGTACGCCACGTTACGAATGGTAAAGTAAAAAGAAAGATATAATACTGACAATGTAGAAGGATACATTTGAGTGAAAGTGGAAGTGGTTAAATTCTATTTTTAGTTGACTTTAATGGTCTGCGTTAAACAAAGTAAAAGACAGTTAAGATGATGTTCCTTCAATATATAGGTACAGAATCTAAAAAAAAATATTCTTTTTGCCAAGAACCAATTAAACAAGTTGCGTTCAAGAAGCTGACAAATTTAATATAAGTTTTCTTAGTATGTAGCATTGCAGATATAAAAGTTATTATAATAAAATTTAGTGCACAAATTGCGGAAGGCAACAGTAAACGACGGAATCGCACTTTTCCCAAAGAACAAGCACGGAAGAAAAAAATATATTCGAAAATTCGAAAGTCACTATTTCTCCAAAACCAAAATTTTCTTTATGAAAATTCGGCAAAATCTAACGATAAGAATTTCCTATGGGTACTTAACTTTTTTGCACTTTTTTTGATACAATCTAAACTAAATAACTAAACCTTCGTCCTACCTTGGTTAATGAAACATGTATGGCAAGTAAAGGCTAGGGGTTTAAAACTGCATAGTTACATCCTTACTCACCTGCTAATAACTTCACTTAAAGTTCTTTATGTTAAATTGACAGATAATTTTCAAATAAGCAGTAGTCTCAGTGGAGTCAAAAGATGGATAAGTATCTGTCCAGTATCAGCAACATGAAGACTTACTTAACGGGTACCAGTTTAATAATTAGAGAAGAGATAAGCGAACCACCAATAAAATTGATAAAACCCAACACCTCAATTTGTTTTCAGCGGCCACACTAATTAACTCTAACCTAGCGATACATTTATACTGACCATTCTGGTCAATTATTGATTCTTTATTTAAAACAGGTCTGTATTTTTCTTGTCTTAAAATTGTTCGGGTACACAAAAGAATAGTAACAACATTAAACTAACATAGGGCTAAAATGTCTAAAATAAAACACCACTCAAGAGTAATATCAAGTACATATTAAATATTATTATTTAAAAAAAAAATTCATTTCTATATCTATAAAACTCTTTGAGAGCCGAGTCGTGGACATTGATCTTGTTAAACGTGTATATATATATATATATATATATATATATATATATATATATATATATATATATATATATAAATATATATATATATATATATATATATATATATATATATATATATATATATATATATTATATATATTAGAAATTGCAGGATAGCCGTCAATTGCAAATTAACAACTCTTTATTAAAAACCGTTAAAAACTGAGCTTCCGGAATGATTTATTCCATTATCAAGGCTACAACATGGAAAAAAATAATTACAATTTACATAGGAGAAATACAAAAGTTTAAAATACTTACTTATACGTAAAGCGAGTTTAAAAATTCAATTTGAATTTTTTTTTTATTATTTATTAATTATTAAATAATAATTATTAAATAACAATAATTTTGTCAAGTTGAAATTAAAAACTCGCTTTATATGTAAGTATTTAAAACTGTTGTATTTTTCCTATGTGAATTTTACTTTTTTTCTTTCCATGTTGTAGCGTTGATAATGGAATAAATCATTCCAAAAGCTCAGCAATTTAACAAAAAGTTTCTATTTTGCAACTGACTGCTATTCCACAATTTCTAATATATATATATATATATATTAAATATACACTTTATTTGTTTGCTGTACTTTTGTGATTTTTTATTTGTTTACGTGGACTGAAGTTTCGAACCTTACTGGTTCATCATCAGCACGCTACGTTAGTGGTAACAAATAAAAAAATAAAAAATCACAAAAAGTACAGCAAACAAATAAATTATATATATATATGTATATATATATATATATATATATATATATATATATATATATATATATATATATATATATATATATATATATATATATACGTGTAGCAAATTCAATGTTATGCTGCAAAATGGAATAAAATAAAGGCAGCTTATGTAGGTCCGGCTAAGCTATTTTTTTCGCATTTTTCGTTTATATTTCCCTCCATGTTTCAGACAAGAACAAATGGAACCTTTTCTAGACATGGAACATTCAAAGTGGCATACCTCAAGGCTCAGTTCTTTACACTATTTTGGATTGCAATAAATGACATCTTTAGAAACATTTAATAACCATATCATGTTAACCTATTTGGTGACAACTTATTTATATACGTAAGAGAAGTTAATTTCTGATCATTTCAGAACCTAGTTCAGCTCTCGGCCAAGAAATTAGAACAGTGGTGCTTGAAAACTGGATTTAGCTTTTCTAATGGAAAAACCATATTTACATAAAAATACGCCAATACATACCATTCTTTTGGACGAACCAACAGCTCACAGAGAAAGTATAAAATACTTTTACTCTTTTTGGAAAAGAAAAGAAAGAAAGTTTATCTACACTTTCCATTGCCTTCTTAGAGTTATTTGTACATAATAATACACTATAAACAACTCAACCAGGCATCTAAACGAATATTTTGGTTAAACTATTTATTGAGTTCTTGTTTTAAGTATACATAACCTATTTTTAGATTTTCAGATCTACCTTTATGAGGATTCACCGATTTAATTGTTGAACATACAAATAATCTTGTACAAATAACGTTCAATTCGTAATACCGTTGATTCACTGTGCAGTGTTGTTTACAACACAACCCCTCAAAAAATAAAACAATGTCTTTAAGACAATATTTTCGATTTAACTGCCATTTCGTGCGAAATAAACATTAAAATAAACCTGTAACTGATCGTTTTCGAATTTTTCTAGCACACACCTTAAAGGTTACAAAAATTTCTAATGAATGTTATTCAAAACACCAAAACGCAATTTGAAACTATAGGAATTATTAGAATATGGAATAAACATGACGTAATGCCTTCCTCTCGCGTTCTACCGTCTCAGGCCTACCAGACAACTTATCTAATCTATGAACTTTTTTTTTGTTCCCTCAGGGCTCGTCCGCGGCCTTGCCGGCCCGATAGCACTGCAAAATCTATGGACCTTGGTCAACACTGATATGCCTGTTTCCGAAATGGGTTCGCTTGCCAATCGTGGCAAATTAATTTGCTGTGTTTGGGAACTAATTCATCTATCACCGTCCCATCCCACACTGTTCCATTATCCATTCCGCTAATGACCACAGTCGTCGAAGCGATTCACCAAATTAAAATATTTCACATATACCATCAGTATTTAACAATCCTATGATAGTTGCGTCTATAGCTGTTTTAAACAAAAACATTAGTATTTTCATCATATAATCATTACTTATAATACAGTAATCATAAAACTAAATATATGTAAATGAAATAATGCGAAAACTGATTTTTTTTTACAGGTGTTCAAAACTACCCAGATGAGGCACAGGCTGGGCATAATTTTTGTGCACACTCTAGACAAATGGAACTTTGGCAGCTAAAACAAACATAAGCTGTTCTTCTTTTCTGGAACGGACAAAGGGAACAATTTTTCCTTTTTTATCGCTTTTCCACTTTTTCTTGGGGAATATTTTCTTTATTATCTTTACCTAGTATCTGAAAAATGCCAAGTCGCAATTTTCGGCTAACAGTTGAACTATTTGACCTTCTTTGTAGCTGATGTGTCACCAATTGTAGAGCTAGTTTTTTTATATAAATTCAGATCTTCTTATTTGAGGATTTTCTAGATAAGAGTTATGTAAAATATAAGCATTTACACTGCTTATATCAAACATTATGTAGAAGATCGTCATGGGCCATCGGCGACTCCTACGATTGCATGAAAATTTAGAAATTGTTTCATCAAGTGCGTCCGCCCCGCCTTTTGTAGAATTATAATCAAGAATAAACTAATATAACGGCCTTATTTTTCTGAGATACATATGCAATTAGAGTGATCTTCTTGGTAAATCCATATACTAAAGATCCAATTACCCTATTCCTCTTCGGTAAAAACTCTAGTGGAATTTCCCTTTTGTTCTTCCTGATTGTTCCTATACAAGTTAGTCCTCTTTGCTCCATTATTGTCACAAGTTCTATAGAAGTAAATCAGTTGTCAAATGTCACACTTTGGTTTGTATTATATATAGGCTGTGTAAGCGGAAGAACACTTTGAGCTGGTTTACTAAATCTTTTATCCTCATTTGACAAACCTCTTCCATCCGAGTCTCTACCTGTGTAAATATACGCGTTGTAGAAATATACAGTACGTGTGTCTGTACAAGACATAATTTTTAGGTCCATATTTGTCAAGCTTATTAGGAATATACATTTTAAACTTGCACCTTCTTCTAAATCCTACTAGCATCTCATCTATGCAAGCGGAATCCCCAATGATAAAACAAGTTGCACAAAGAGATCAAATAATTTAGATATTGCAGCTGCTGGATTATTTAATCTCCTCATTATTCTATCGTCAGGGTTGTTAAATCTGAGACAAGTGAGTAAGAAAGCAAATCTTTCTTTACTCATAATGCATCTAATTATTTCTCTCCCAGTTCCGCCAGTGGCAATACAATATATTAATCCATTCATTACTTGACCTGAATAATGCCGTGTATGCAAGAAGTCCAAAAAATGCATACAATTCTATTTTATCCAAATGTTGCAGCGTTGCAGAATGCTGAGTTTGATAACAAGCTCGTTGCTCTTCAATTTTATGATTGGTCCATTGGAGTATTTTGTTGCAAATTTCTTCCGTAAAAAGCAGTTCCCAAATTTGAAGAGGACTTGCCTTTCTTCCTAGTGCTTTTGCTGAAGGACGTAGACCCGGTAAGTGAACAGCAATATTTTCTTGTAGGCGACGTCCTCTGTTGGAAACAGCAAGTTTCTACTTGACCATTTAGAGCCTCGATGGTTCAATGGTAAAAACGTGTGCTTCTGAACAGAAGGGTACTGGGTTCGATCCCAGGGTACTCCTTTCACTTTTTCAGTTAATACTGTACAATTAACATCAACCGAGGTTGTGGCATTGTATTTGAGCAAGTTGAATTTATGCACGTTCCGCCCTTCGGAGGGGGCGTAAAGCCGTCGGTCCCGTGTCCATGCGATGTTGGGCACGTTAAAGATCCCTACCCTCCTTACAGAAAGGCAGGGGTTCGGCAAAATTTCCAGGATAGTGAGTTGAAACTGCTCCCTGGCGTCGGTGATTGGCCATAGTCGCGGGAATAGGCTGATGTTAAAGAAACAAAACACACAACACACACACTTGACCATTTGAACCCGTTTTTCCCATAATAGTACTTTGGGTCTTCAACTTCATCTAAAGGGCCCCATCTATTGCCACAGACTTCATCCTCGGCTGTAAACAATGATTCTAATAATAAAATATTACTTTACCTAAAAATTATTTACCTCCATCCTCGGACTCCGTATTGTGATCACTGTCTATATGAAATTCCTCATCGCATTCATCTTCAACATCACTTATATCACATAGGCCTTCGTTAAACCACTTCAGCAACTGTTCTTCATAAATAGGATCCAAAAACTTTACTGATTGACACATTAGCTCGGGGATTCATAGTCAATTATTGAATATTCGTTACAACTAACCCTTCGTCTAAGTAACGGCTTTGGATTTTATTAGGTGCGTTAATACCAACTCTACGTATGGGAGACGGCTACTCGTATTTAGTTCCTTTCAGTTACAGACAAATTCAGTTATGGATGGTAAAAATATTTAACTGAAAATTTGATACTATGATGCACTTGCTGCGTCCAGACTGTTTTTATTCTAAACATTTGAATATATAGAGGGTGTAACAAAAAATTCGAAAAGCGCTTCGTTACCGAGATACAGGGTGTTAAAATTTACAAGAAATTAAGGTTTTAATTGATAAATTAAAACTTGTTGATTCACATTTCCTCAAACTTGTGACCAGGGTTCAATTCGGGTTATCGATAATAAATTATTACAACCAGTGGCCGCGATCTGTGGCTTTGATAGAATATGTTTTTACGTAATTTGCACGCCACTAGCTTGATTACTTCCTAAATACTTTCTTCGAATAAGTTATTGACTTCAAAGAAAAAAAATCTCTTAAATGTTTGCCGTAAAGTTAGCCTAGAACATAATTTATTCAAAATGATGCTCAGCATTACCACAGCTTGTGAGGATGCTGTAAAAAATATATTCTATCGAATTCTCAGATCTGCGCCACTGGATGTAATAATTTATTATCGATAACCCCAATTGATGAGCAATATTTACTAGAATCCTGGCAAAACAGGTTTGAAGAAATGTGAATAAACTATTTTTAAATTATGAAATAAAAACTAATTTTTTTAAACTTTAACATCATGTATCTCGATAACGAAGCGCGTTTTGATTTTTTATAGGACTTATCCACCTTGATTTCATGAGTTCTACCACCTCCCTAAGTTTGACCACCCTGTATTTCTTCAAATCATATTTTGTTAACTCCGTGGATGCATACTTTCTTGCACTCAACGTAGTAGAACTTTATTATGCAACATGTATGACGTAAGAAGCCAATATCATAATAAAATTGACGCCTGTATCATAGACGTAAGCTATTTATTCGTAATCTTAAGACGCCTCTAATCTGTTAATTGAAAAAATAACTCTGGAAAGTAATGTGTAGTGATATGTGATAGCTAATCTGAATACCATAAAACAGAATCGTTTAAGAGTGAATATCTTGGTCTTTATATCAGGACTGTTTGATATTTAGTTGGTATATAAGAAGGTCGAGACTGACACTTTTAACAGGCCTGGCGCCGGCTTGCTACTATACAAGCCACAACAGTTGATGAAGAACACCACTCCAGATCTTTATCTAGATTCAATTAATACCAATGTGTATGGTTCTCTATCAAAAATATAAATATAATCGAGGTCAATACATGAGTGCAGTGTAATTGACGAAAGCAGAGTCTTTTAATAACCATAGTACAATCAGCTTTTACAGAAGTATCCATGATTATCAACATTTTTAGACCTTAAAAATGCAATGCTTTTTCGACAATAGTAATAAATACCCTATTGAATTTATTCCTAACATAATTTTTAAATACTTAAGGTATTGGCTCCTGAATTTTTTTACAGGAACAATAGTATTGTGACCAGATTTATCTCTACGGCCTACAAGTAATTGTCCAGCTCTAACCGCTAGAAAAATATACTTGTTTTTTAGGCTTTATATATTACAAATAAAAAAAGTCCTTATACAAGGTCAAACCGATAACCAAACCAACTGTTCGCCTAAGTGGATTTATCTATCACAGTCAATCTAATTTTTATGGATCACAGTCAAAAGGTTGTAGCTTTCTGCCTTTTATATCGATACTGATGATAGACATTGCTCCTCAGAAATTGCTTTGTTAGTACAGTTTACTTTCAATGGGCAGACAAGTTTTAGTAAAAAGGCGCAGGGTTTTAATGTATGATTACCTACCTGGCCACTCGATAGCACTATGTGGTTCCATCCAACCCATCTACTAAGAAGTTTTTTATCCAGATATTACATAATGGGTAGTTCCAATCGCCAATAATATTTTTTACATACGCTCTGCAGAGGTTAGTTTATATGGTATGTGTATTTTATACGGTGAGGCTTTGGGTACGCATGGCGGACGGAATACGTTGTCGAACTACGAGCTGTAGAAATGCACTTACTTTTTCAAAATTGTGCGGTGTCATGACGGTCTTACTCCTTGAAAATCGCTGGTTTTATAGTCATCCATTCGTTCACTACTGGGATATCCAGCGACAAATTGTTTTCGATGAAGAAATATTGCTGTTCGGGTAAATCGTGGTTTAATGCACGTTGAAACCGCAAAATACTCTAGCAGTTCATAAGTTTTCCTATACAAACAATGCACTGTTCTACGCGCCACTGCTGCATGACCAACAAAATCAAAAACAACATTTGTCAAAATGACTGCTACCACCTTCTCAGATACTTAGTGATTTAGATGTATTTTCCGTTCAACACGGACCACAGAGAAAGCCGACATTTATAATTTCTGAGCGTCACTTTTTTGACTGCCAGAAAACATTTTTGCATAAACATAAAAGTGAGATACATATTTGATTACAACCTGGAAAATCAAGATGTTGTGTGTGCCCAAAAGGTTTAAGTAAAATAAACAAAATAAGTTGACCACCTCTATATTATAAATCTACATATAAGATGAACGTGAAATATGGCTTACTAGTAAAATTACGATATTTCGTACCTAAACTCTATTAAAAAGTCTGGACGCAGCAAGTGCGATATGGAAGTGAATTTTCAAAAAATGTTTTAAATGGCAAATATGTCACTCTAATGCAAGCAGGCGTCAATCTGGTTACCGGTATAGCCTATATAGTAGAAACAATGTACCATATTTTATCAAAAGTACTTATTGTTTGAAAATGTACAACAACTTTCCTAAAAAAAGCTTAAAATGTTTCCGAGAAAACTGGTTTCGTAGCCAACAAACCTAGGCACTACTCACACAGGGATATTCAAATCTCGGATACCGGGAGACTTGGATACGGAGACTTTGAGACTCAAAGACTGTGGTTGCCCGTTATCCTCACACGGTCGAGACTGAAACTGCGAGTTTCCGATCAAAAATGATAAAATCAGTATTCAGTCACTGCCGAGTGTGGAATAAGTACGTTTCTTTATTTATGCGCTTATAATTTCAATATATAACGGTAAAATGTCTAGTGATAGTAGTAGTGATGAGGATATCATTATTCAATATTATTATTACCGCCACAGAAAGAGAACAATTAAAAGGTTCTGGTTACATCCATACATTGAAAGAAACATACATTGTAGATTATTTGTTGCTGCAAAAGAATTGCAGGAATCAGATTCCAAGTTCCTTGCATTCTATAGAATGAGAAAAGATACCTACCAAAAGCTAACTCAGCTGATCACTCCCGCTATTCATTATAAAGACACCAACATGAGGGAATGTGTAAGCCCTGAGGAACGAGTTCTAATAACATTGAGGTAAGTAAGTGAAAATCGCAATGTACTTATGTCATTCCTTTAATATCTAACGCAAACGTTATAATAATAAAAAGTTAACTCAAACATTGGAATACTCCAGCACCTCTCGAACCACTTGAAAATAATTTTGCGAAGTGGCCAGCCCTTGTTCGTCCACTGGTGGCATGACGTTTTCCTGCGGGAAGGAAGCTTCCTCCCTGATCTCATCAATCAGACGTAGTACCCCACGTCTAAATGACCGCATCTGAGCTTCAGTTAAATGTTCGATTTCTGGCAGCAAACTCAAAAGGTACATTCTCTTCCCTTGTGGATCTTTTCCTTCGTTATCAATTTTTTTTCTTTTTGCGTCCATAAAATCTTTAAACGATTTGTCCACATCGCTTAAAGTTTTTCGCTTGCGTTTTTTTTGAGAAGAATCTTCTATAACCAAAGGAGGTGAAGTAGAAATTATTGGTGGCGGTAGGGATGCAGTTGTGCTATTTTCTTCCTCCTCATCAGAGGGGAATGTGTCTTGTAAAGGTGCGTTTAGCACCTCTTGAGACACCGCAGTAAGGGTAGACTGTAGCTCATTGGATACTTTAGGTATATTTCCTTCTGGGTTTGCAACTGTTCTAATAAAAGGCAGTGCAAACTGCATAGCCTCTGCCAAGTAATAAGGTTTTTTTCTACTTGCACTTGAACCGCTTCGTGTTGGCTTTAGGTGTCGTACAAATACGGAGCGCAGATTTTTCCACTTCTCCTTGCACTCGCTCACTAAAAAGATATAAATACGAATTACTAACTCCACTATTAACGTAATTAATGAAGGAAAACTAGTTTTTGTATTCTAGCTTTCAGCTGTTTGGGAGGTCATTCAACATAATTATTATTTATTGCAGATATCTAGCAACGGGCTGTACTTTTACATCACTCTCATTGTACTTTGCAAGAGGACAGACTACAGTTATTTACATCGTAAGGGAAACTACCAAATTAATTTGGGAAGTGCTGAATCATATCTACATGCCTATTCCAGACGAAGTGCAGTGGAGAACAATTTCTCAACGTTTTCACTCATTGTGGAATTTACCAAATTGCTTGGGAGCGTTGGATGGGAAGCACATTCGCATCGAAAAATTACCAGGGTCCGGTTCCACTTATTTTAATTATAAACAGTACCACTCCATAGTACTACTGGCATGCAGTGATGCTGATGGTTTTTTTTACTACCATAGAGACTGGTTACGCTGGCAGAAATAGTGATGGAGGGATATTTCGTGCATCAGCAACCAAACATTGGATTACAAATGAAATGTCAAACCTGCCGTCACCCTCAGGATTACCAGAAGATGAAAATGATTGTAACTTCCCTTACTATTTTGTTGGAGATGAAGCATTTCCTTTGTCAAGATACTTGATGCGGCCTTACCCCCAAAGAACCCTTGATAATACTAAAAGAATTTTTAATTACAGATTAAGCAGAGGAAGAAAATCCGTGGAATGTGCTTTTGGAATGATGACAAAAAAATTTCAAGTCTTGAACAGCCCTATTCGCGCCCGAACTACGCAGAGAGTAGTTGATATAATAAAATCAGTTTGCATTTTGCACAATTTTATTCGAAAGTCTGAAGGTATTCAATATGATAGTTATGAACCACCAGAAAACTTCGAAACTCCTACTACAATTGTTCATCCAAGAGAGGACTTAATACTGAATTCTCGGTCTACTGCTAATGAAGTTAGGAATTATTTAGCAAATTATTTTCTAACACCTCGTGGTTCCCTCCCATGGCAGTGGAAGTACTGCATCAACATTTGATGGTGTCATTCTCATTATTGTACTTAAACCACAGTTTTAAATAATTATAAAAATCTTATAATAAACGTTTCATAAAAAAATTGGATATTTTTTTATTAATTTACTCAAGGATATGTGTTAACTCACCTGAGAGCTTAACTTCCTTGGCTATTTCGTTCCACGCCTTTTCCGTCACATCTTTTTTTGAATAGTCTTTCAGCTTATAATTATACAAAACTGGAAACTTTTCCACTTCACTCACAAATTTTAAATTAAACGCCTGTTCACTCATCTCAAAATATGTATTAAACAGTGCTCGAAACAAGGCAACTGAGCGACTACGAGACTAGCACGTCGAGTCTCCTAGTCTTTAGGTACCGCCGTATCCTAGTCTTCACGACTGGAATATCCCCATCTGAGTAGCGCCGCTTGATTACGTATGACACGTCTCTTAGTCGCCGAGTATCGCAGTCGTTTCGAGATCTGGGTATCCCCGTGTGAGTAGAGGCTAAGGTTAATAGCAAATTGAGTTATTCAAATTCGCTAGCAAAACGCATTTACTGCGTCTCGATTTTTCTCTTACAAACATGCATCATATTTCGATAAAAAATGCAAAAAGACAATAATATAAGCGTGTTTGAAAAAAAAAACCAATTGTAGGGATCACCAACGACTTATGGACCAGCCTGTGATTGGCAAAATATTTTTATAAGATGCAGCTTAAGACACCCTATAATTAACGTAAACAATTTTTTCTCGTACCTTGTATAATAACAATTATATTGAGCTTTACCGTAGAAATGCGTCACCTTGTATATATGCAAATAGATCAAAACTGAAAGTAAACCCGGATATGGATTCTAGGAGGCCCATTTTGCGCTCAGTTGAAGAAATCTTTTTAAAATTGAGAATTCGCGGTCTCCTAATTAACGAATTTTTTCTACGAAAATTAGCTAAAAATTATATACCGTTAAACCATAAACTTAGCTAAACCCACAGCCAAAGCATCAGAGAAAGGGTCTATTTGAAATAAATTTTCTGTAAATATTTTACTAAAATGAAGGACAATGGTGGTTAAGTGGAAACCTAAGGGTTTGCAGAACACTCTTCTTATGACACCTTCTTTACATAATCCGTATTTGAATCAGGTTCTTAGCCTAAATGTTACAAATTTTGACGTTTCAAATCGCATTTTGACGTTTTGAGGAAAACCCATTTTTTTTATTAATGCCTATCACTTTTTTGTCTTTCGATTTACAGACTTAAATTTTGCTACGTGGGTCACATTGAATACCGTGGAAATCTTTCTGAACATTTATATACAGGGTGGCCCAAACTAGATGGGAATGTATTACTTTTTCCGTTATTATTAGAGATAGGGAGACGGTTAAAGCAATGTTTTGTAGAATTTCATGCTCGTTCCAAACATGACTTGTATTTTGCCCTACCTCTTTTCGCTTTCGAGTTATTTTGAAAAAACCAACTTCAATATCTAAGTAGGCGTTGATCTGACATGTCTAAGACTTGCACATTATCAGGACACTTTTTATAGAGTAATCTTTTTGTGCTATTCTCAACTTTGGATTGTCATTTGTTTTTGAGCTACAGGTATCAACGTTTGTTTTTATTATGGCAGCCATATTGGATTTTTTGCTCAGCCTGTGAAAAGAGCTTTCCAATGATGTACAACGTGCTTGAAAAATCTTGTAATTGCACTGACAATTTTGAGAAGAACCGTTTTGAGGATAGTAGGCTATGAAATCCAATACCAGAAAACAAATGACAAAAAAAGTGTTCAAAAACCAGTAGGCCATGGAGTTTAACAATAGACTACTACTTTTAACAGAATTTTATGTAATGATTCACGATAAAAAAATATTGTGATTTAATTTTCAATATTTAATTAGGTAATAACGCTAGGTAATATTATGTGAAACAGTTTAATAACGAAACCCGGCAATAACAACTAGAAACTTAAAGTCTACAAAACAACACAATTAGAAACGGAACTCCTCAAATAATAAAATAGAAACTTAAAAATACACTAAATAGAAAATTGTTCAATATGCACCGTTTTGTTCAATGTACTTTATACATCTTTTTGAAACATGCCTGGAAACTCTGGTGAGGGTGTTTTGGTTAATATGATTTATAGCTTCCGTGATTCCTTTTCGTTGATATTTTGTGGTGGATCGAATTTATACACATCATTCTTCAGAGTATCCCAAAAATAAAAATCCATGGATGTTATATCAGGACTTCGATCACAACAATGAACCGGCATATTGTTACAAATGACATGATTATTAAAATTTTGGTACAAAAATTCTTTGACGATTGCATTGTGAGCTGGACAACCGTCTTGTTGGTACCAAATCTCGTCTAAATTATCATGAACTGTTCTAATTGTTGGTGAGATACCATTTCTCAATAGATTAAGGTACCTTTCCCCAGTTAAATTCTTTTCAAAAAAGAACGGACCAACAATGAAGTTTTTTACCTAATAAGGCGCACCAAACATTAATACCAAATCTGTCTTGCATTCGTTTTTCTTCCTTTAGCTGGGGATTTTCATTTACCCAATAATGCCTATTATGGCGATTATACACACCACAATTGGTAAATCTGGATTTATCGGTCCATATTATTTTCAAATGAAAAATTTCATCTTGCTGACATTGTCCTTGATACCATATGCAGAATTGAAGTCGCTTAGGGTAATCGTCAACAATTAGGCCTTGTACGATTGTAGGTTTGTGTGGATGGTAATGACTTTGTTTTAATACACGGTGTACCGTACTTTTTGGAACGTCAATTTGTTCACCATAAAACCGAACAGATTGCGGAGGGTTTTCGTTTGAAACCTGTAAGACGGCATTATTTCTTTCTTCATTTCTAGGCATTGGTAGTTTCTTTGCGTGGAAGCTACCGTCGTTCAATAGATTGTCTGTTAGTAAATTTAGTTGTTTACTAGGTTTACCTATTTAGTTAAATTATAACAATTTTTTAGGATAATGTTGTAATGTAAAATATTATTTGTAATAATGGGCCGATTCATTGGCGTGCTCAAAGTTCATATTTTTTTATCGTGAATCATTACGAAAAATTATGTTAAAAGTAGTAGTCTATTGTTAGACTCCATGGCCTACTGCTTTTTGAACACTTTTTATGTCATTTGTTTTCTGGTATTGGATTTCATAACCTACTATCCTCAAAACGGTTTTTCTCAAAATTGTCAGTGCAATTACAAGATTTCTCAAGCATGTTGTACATCATTAGAAATCTATTTTCACATGCTACCACATAAGCAAAAAATCCAATATGGCTGCCATAATAAAAACAAACGTTAATACCTGTAGCTCAAAAACAAATGACAATCCAAAGTTGAGAATAGCACAAAAAGATTACTCTGTAAAAAGTGTCCTGATGATGTGCAAGTCTAAGACATGTCAGATCAACGCCTACTTAGATATTAAAGAAATATAAATCGACAAATTTTGTTTTTTCAAAATAACTCGAAAACTAAAAGAGGCAGGGCAAAATACAAGTCATATTTGGAACGAGCATGAAATTCTACAACACATTGCTAATTTAACCATCTCCCTATCTCTAATAATAACGAAGATAGCAATACATTCCCATCCAGTGTGGGACACACACACTATATATATATATATATATATATATATATATATATATATATATATATATATATATATATATATATATATATATATATATATATATATATATATATATATATTAAAATTGACCCCGGATATGGGTTTTAGGGGTCCTAGTTTGCGCTCATTTGATTTTTGTCAAAACTCAAAAGTCGGGATCTCCTCATTAGTGAATTTTAAAAGGAAATTCACTAAAATTGATTAATTATCATTATCGCCGTCCTTATTAAGTAAAACCGTACTTTTGGCTAACACTAAATAGCCATGATCTTTGGTTTTATAATTTTGGCATTTATAAGAACTTTTTAGTTTTCTCTAACTTACATGTTGGACATAAATTGTTAGAGCATATCCTTGCTGCAACAAAAAAGCATGAACATTTTTCACATGTAAATTTCAAGTCGGGATGGTCACACAGGCTACATTACATACATATAGTATACATTAGTTCTACTATAAAGTGTGGGTCTTGGTCGACCAAACCAGATATTGCTGGAATTTCGAAATTTATTCAGGTCGGACGAGAAAGGATGCAGCAACAATTTTTGGGTTACAGAGTTGTCAATAGATTGGCAAATAAAAAGCAAACACCATCGCTTATATTTTGTCCATGATTTTTGTCCTGTAAATTTAGTGGATGACCTCTTCAAAGGAAGTTTGTATAGTTGTGACAGAATCAATGTTTCCAGACGAAACCTACCAAATTTTGTACCCGATAAAATTATACGATGAAGGAACATGATTCGTTGCAAGAGAAAAATAAGGATGACTCATCTACGACAATTGCTTGTCCATTGACGGTGACAAACCACAACCAAAAAATGAGCTTTGTAAACAAATTCTTCAAGTAAAATCTACATATTGCATCGATCGGAGAAGCCACAGATGGTAGCAGATGATGTTTTTCTTCTTAATAGACACTTGTGTTGTCAATGCGTTTGTAATGTACAAACTTTCCCCTGAAAATTCAAAGATGTCAATCAAAGAACTTCGACTGATATACTTGTATATCTTGTAGCGGACTCTGACTTAAAAAATTATTACTCTGCTACAAGAGTTACTATTCCAGTAAAACAGAGAAAGCTTTGCCAGCCGAAATCAAGTTGTTTGTTTCATAGTTTCATCAACATATTTGAACTTCTAGACGCAGATGTTGGTTCTGTAGCACCAATGGGCTCAAAATAAGAACTACCAAATTAGGTTTATCAGAAACTAAAAGGCTCTTTTTACTATTATCACCCATAAGCTTCTTCTATTGAGTATAATGGTACATAAAATGTTACACTCATTTTCCAGTTTACTTTAATCATAATAAAATTGATTTCCTTAAAACATTAGCATATATATATATATATATATATATATATATATATATATATATATATATATATATATATATATATATATATATATATAGCAGTATATTTGTTATTAACACCAAAATAAATTCGACGCAATATCTAAATTCATGCTTAACGATGTAAAACTGCCCTTAAAAAGATTCCACATCCCTCATTTCGACACATGTGACTTGAATTTTATTCCTCCACACACTGTAGACCGATGATATGCTATCTGCATATCATCGGAGACTCCGAAGCCCGGAGAGACAGTCTGCTGCCGGGTGCGCTGTAGAATACCAGTGGTTGACTCCTTCACCTCATTACCTCTTATTTTACAGTTAAATTACCTAGCTCAAGAAATTATCTATTTTAAAGTATTGCTAATAATTATCTTCCCCTTTGTGACTTTCGAGAGTAAGCGTTTTGATGGGTTAATAAATAGACATGTCTCTAATGTGAAAATTTAATAAAAAAAATTAGGGCTCTCCCGCAAGATATTTCCCACACGGCTGGAATGTTTTCAACGTTGTCAGTATTTCTTCTATAAGATTGATAAATAGCTTCTTCTATACGACTGACAGCTTATAATGTGGTCAATATTTTAACCCTTTGTAAAGTAGCTAGTGCGTTGTCATTGTACTTGTGAGTACCTTTAATTTTTATTACCGTATTTTCTTTAAGTTTATAGGTAAACGAAAACTAATTTAATTTACCAAAAAAAAAATCGCTGCCTATCCACAAATTTTTGTAGTGTTGTTTTATGATTATGTTGAGTTATTATGTAGTACAATGTGGCCACAATCTAATTAACTATACAGGAAGTATTTTTTTATAATATTCATTTTTTAAATAACCTTGATAAAGTATCTACATTTTCTATCTATTATCTGTCTAAATGTCAGTTTTTGTGGTTGAAGTGAAATCTGCAATGGATTTTAATCTGTATTTTAAAACCACTCAATGTTGTGGTCACAATAAAATTATAATATTCGTTCAAGAGATATATCACATCATATAAGAAAACTCAGTTAATTTTTCATCTAACTAAAACTGTTACCATTTTTTTTCCACATAAGTACGTTGTATTACTTCCACATCGTCACGTAAGGAAGTATCGCATCGGCGACAAAAACTACATTTTTTTTCCGCTAAAAAATAAAAAGTATCAAAATATATAGAAAACATGTTTTGGGAACGAATTTTTTTTCTGTCGGGTTGTCGGTGTGTATGTCTATCTGTTTGTAGCCATGATAACTTTAGAATGAATTGAGATACCGTCTTCAAATTTGGTATACAGTTAGCACTCGACAAATGAACGGTTCGGATTTTTTTGAGTAAAACCGCTTTAGGGGGTAGGGGATGAATGGGGGGTGCTTTAGTGAAAATTGACATTTTTTCGTTAAAACTCCAATAATATAATGTTTTAGGGTTTATTTACTAAAAAAACTTTTAATTTCATCAAACATCTAGTATTCTGTGCTGAAATAAAAAAATCAAATTTTCGTTTTTTTTTTGCTAAAACGGCGTAAAACAAAACATATAGAAAACTTGATTCTGGAAGGATTTTTTTTGTCTGTCAGTCTATCGGTCCGTCGGTCTGTCGGCATGTACGTCTGTCTGTTAATAGGCGCGATAACTTTCGAACGAATTGATCTATCATCCTAGATACAGACTTGGAGACTACTTCTCTGGCTTCAATGTGAAGCCCGAGAAGTAGTCTCCAAGTCTGTATGTAGTATGGACCAGTTTCACCAAGTAAGGGCAACAACAATCAATGAAATGATCTATCACCTTCAAATTTGGTATTCAATTAGCACCAGACAAAGGAACGCTTCGAATTGATTTTGGGTAAGATGACTTCAGGGGGTAGGTGATAAATAAGAGGTGATTTGGTGAAAATTGATATTTTTTCAATAAAACTCGAGTAATATAACGTTTCAAAAGTTTATGGGTAGAGGAATACAAATATTTTCTTTGTGGTCAAGTCATGGGCCGTAAATTCATGGCATGAGAATGTCTTACTTAAGAGAATAAATTATCATAGCTATGTGAAAATTATGATTTAATTTGCAGCACTATTTTTAGCTCTCGTCATGATTTTTCATAAGTGATCTTAGTAAGCACATATTTATTTGATTGTGTAAATACCTTTAAAAATCGCCCTTTTCATTTAGGGGGTCCTAAAATTTGGAGGCACCCTTGGTGATAGCCCTGACTACGTCCAAAGGAAAACTCTGAGTCAAGAGAAGCAAGGGAGTGTAAGTTTGAAAAAAATACAGTTTTTTAATTTCTGTTTTTACAAACAAGGTCGCCGTTGCAAATGTACAATATGACATGGTATAGTGTTACTTTACCATGTACTCTGACTGCGGGACTATAATAAATTTTAGCACCACCAGATCGACTTCACACATCTAAGTGTTAGCGTTCGCCTTGTATACTTTGATCACGACCACATAATTCACCTCTCGTAAATCTACAACACATAATTAATTCTTGTAACGGCCAGGAAAAAATCTGTAAACAAAGTCTGATAAACTCTGATTTATTGATACAATATCAACCTACCATTAATATGACACACAAACAATTGCCGACAAGATAACAACTCTTTCCTAGAACAAATTACTGTATGTTAATTTCAAAATGTTACATAATTACTCAGAAACAGGTCCGGCAAAACAAACGATATCAGGTTGCAAGTAACAGATAATGAATCGCGAGCAATAGAAAAACAATAGCAGAATGATCAAGAAAAAAAAACAGTCTCGACGCAGCAAGTGCATTATGACAGCCAATTTTCATAGAAAACCCCGAAGTATAAAAAAATCGAGTTGAAAAAATTATTTCTTTGAAACTCATAAACCTGGTTTGATAAAATTGATACACATGTTGCCTTAAAAAGATTTAACGATATACCAAAATTAAAGTTTATGGGTTATTGGAAAATTAATTTATTAAAATTGGAAACTTTTTAATGAAAATCGCTGTAATAACACATGTGATGGGTTCTGACTTTTACTCCTGTATGTATGAAGTTCCCCTTGTTGATTCATTGACTGAAGAGAGGAAGTTTTGCCAATTTATTTTGTGAAATGAAAAATATAACACTTGAATCACAAACTATGCATTTAAACTACTATCAAAACATCCCAGAAAGGGTCTACTTCAAATGAATTTTCTGCAAGCTTTTCAGTCAGATGAAGAACAACAGCTGTTGAAACAGAAACTTAAGGCCATACGAAATACACTTATGCAAAATGTGTTCTTCACAGCTGGCGTTCGTTTAATGATATTTGCTAAACATACACTAATTGTGTGGTTTCAAATGGTCATGTTGACTTTTTTAAAGGAAAATCCATAACATTTTTATTTCATTTTTTTTGGTACTTCTTCGCTTTTGTGCGCCAAAGACACTATAATTTGTCGGTAAGCATTAATAGATTTTATTTGCCACATATAATATTTTTTGTCTCCTCATTTGACCGTCAGTGCGATCGAAATTTTATTTTCAG